>JASDQU010274140.1:674-12599 GCA_032191745.1 Picea mariana
GACTAGGGTGCATCTCGGGTGCTTGTGAGAAAAACTAATGCTTTGATGAAGATTTGTTTGTATTGCAACATGTGACAATAATTGTGTCCTGATAGTATTTAAAATGAACACTTGAGGATGATAATATAATCTCCCGTGAATCTTGGTTTAATGCATTTTAATGGGATATGTCCTCGAGCTTTTTGCTTATTAATGCCAATCTATTCGAACTTGTGTGTGAGTTGTCACTAATAAAAGTGTAATTAATGTGCATTGGGAAGTGTGCAAAGGTGGAGGGGATGGACGGGAGCGATAAATTATTTCAAAATTTTGTGAACCCGAGATTCCGTGAACCTGTGACAACATGAAATGAAGAATTGACTAAGTATGGAAAGGAGGGGTGGTTAGAAGGACTCAGATAGACTCATTGTAGGTAGAGTGAAGCTTGCAAGTTCGAGGAGTCTGGGGTCGAATTGTAGATCATGAAATTTTTGGTTGCAATATGTATATCACGGAACAAGGGGCATGAGAGTTCGATAGCGCCAACCCGGGAACCTGCAACCATAAACATTAACTATGGGAAAAACATTCTCAGCTATGGAATATACTTGGAGCTCGACAAACTGAGGTTCAAGTTTAAAGAGAATTTGTTTATATTTATTTCAACACTATTCATATTATTTTATTTTAATAGTATTTTTGTGGCCCAAATGTAAACCATGTTCCAAGTTGAAGGGTGTTTTCGGCTCGCAAATTTTGCTCAAACACATAAGCAATAGAGAAAATGCATGAGTTAACATTTTCATATGCAAGCATATTCTCAAATATGACAAGATGTAATATATGCACAACATTAAAGACGAACATGACGTCAACACCTTTGTAGATGACAATGGGCTAGCACAATATTGCATTCTTATTGTGATGATGCCTTAAAAAAACTAAAATAACCAACATTTTTTTCCAATTCAAGATCATCACAAAATAATCATCACATCACATAATATTCTCCCATTAATGTGTTTTAATGAGAGATGTCCTCAAGACTTCCGCTTAATAATGCCAATATTTTTGAACCTATGTGGTGAGTTGTCACTAGTAAAATCATAATTAATGTGCATTGGGAAGGTGTAAAGGTGGCGGGGATGGAGGGGAGTGAAAAATGTTTTGAAACTTTTGTGAACCCGACAGTCCGTGAACTCGTGAAACTTTGAAGAATCGACTAAGTATGGAAAGGCGAGGCAGTCAGAGGGACTCATCCTAGGTAGAGTGAGGCTTGCAAGTTCAAGGAGTCTGGGGTCAAATTGTAGATCACGAAATTTTTGGGTGCAATATGTATATCACAGAACAAGGGGCATGCAAGTTCGATAGCAACAACCTGAGAACTCGCGGTCATAAAGTTGGCTAAGTATGGAAAGGAACGAAGGCTATTCGGACTCATGATGTGAGGATATAGATGGAGATGAGGATTTGTTAGTCCGCCACCTCAGGAACCTGCGATCATAGAAATGTGACTAAGTATAGAACCAGAAAGGGATAATAGAGGGGAAGAATAAAAGGGAAAAAGAGGTAAGTATAGAAGAGGGAAAAGAAAGGGAGAAAATAATTTTATCCCTCACACAAAAACGCTTAGTCTGATAGTTATCAAGCGATAGAAACACATTAATTATGGGAAAAAAATTCTCATCTATGAAGTATATTTGGAGCTCGAAAAATTCTCACTCAAGTTTAAAAAGATGTTGTTTATATTTATTTCAATATTATTCATATTATTTTATTTTAATAGTATTTTTGGTGGCCCAAATGTAAACCATGTTCCAATTTGAAGGGTGTTTTCGACTGGAAAAAATTTCTCAAACCCATAAGCAATAGACAAATATATGACTTGACATTCTTATATGTAAACATATTCTCAAATATGACAAGCTTTAATATATGTACAATTTGGATAAAGTATGCAAATTAGAGTTTTGTAACCATACCTCTTAGTCTATGGACCTTGCACTATTTTGGACGTTTCACTTGTACTTGTCGATAATTCTTGTGAACTAAAAAGCATGTGTTGTAAACAACATAAACATATTTACCATGGCATAATAGAATAAATAATTGAGGACCTTTGTTTCCTAAACATAGAAAGAGCATAATATATGGATCTTTACCTTCGACCTTGTTGTTGTGTTCATGTTTGCGATGATTGGCTACTCATGCCCATGTCACTTGTCAAAAATTCCCTGATACAAACATGTGTACATTGAACATCACAACAAAGAAATATGCATATGCATTGTATATTGTTCATAATTGATATGGATGTACATTAGGTACATGCATTGTATTTGATTTGGTACTACTATTGGCATACCTTTTGGAAGATTGTACTCCAACTTCCTCAGCTGTGGCACATAAGGCTTCATCCTCGTTTTCAATTAGTGTGTTCTTTATTCAATATAGCAATGCAGAGAATACAATGGACATGAAGGAAAGTTGCTACGTAGGAACACATGTAAAAAAGATGGAATACAATTTTATTTATTTCAAGGTAGCAGCACAGAAAATACAATTGACATGAAGATAAGTTAATATATAGGAAGATATGTAGTGTCTAAGAAAAAAAAAAACAGAGCTGCAAATGAGTAGAATAAATATAGACAGAATAAATGAAAAACAATTGGATATGGAATATGGGTAGAAGTATGCACATTTTTATGTCTTCTTCTACATTTGTGGTTAAGAGTTCTTTGTCTTGTTCAGTTTTCCTATTTGTTTCAATGAAGGAAAGTAAAAAACACAGTGAACATAAATGTAAGTTGGTATGTAAGGAAAAAACAAGGAATATGTACATATAGTAAATAAACTAGAATCAAAGGAATGGATTAATAGATAGTGTTAGAAGCATGTATTGTTTTTTTTTTCTTAATCCATGTTTGTGTCTATATAAAAAAATTTTGTGTCCAAAATCAATTACAAACCGGGAAAAACTAAGAAGTTGGATGATTATAGATGAATAATTTATTTTTTTGCAACAAGCTAGCCATATATGCTTTGAGACATAGAAATATGATTTTGTAATAACATGTTTGATGCATATTTCATAATTCAAGTACAATACTAATTATATCGTGATTAGACCAGTATGTGTCTAAGATAAAGAGGTTGTATTGTGAAATGGGCACATTTGACCATACATGGTTAATAAGTGCATTTTGTACATGGTTTATCTTATCCAAAAGAAAGTGGAGACTGTTTCCAATTCTTTTGTTCTGGCATTATTTTGTAGCATCTCAATATTGAAGTCTCCTAGAATGATAATGGTTTCGTTCAGATGTAAATTCTCTAATGCATTTGAAAGAACATTTAGTATATTGGAGAATGTTGCATGAAGAGCAGCATAGAGATTCAATATTGCAATTTCTGATAATGGAAAATTACTTTTTCCAGCACCATCTCAACATTGTTTTCTTTGAAATGCATATGCTCCAAAATTGTTACATGTTTTTTCACTAATATCATCACCCCATGTGTACTGTAACTTGATATGCAATTGTGATTTGGAAATTTCTTGTTTTGTATGCATAATGCCATGTATGTTTCCTGCAAACACAAAATATCAGATTGCATTGTGTCATAGTCATTGATTATATCATCCATATGTGCATGTAGGTTGCGCGTGTTAAGTGAGAGAATTGATATAGATGAGTTTGTTTGTATGGATTGGTAATCATATTGTAGATTCCATTTTTCACTACTCCTAAAGCGTTGCATCTCAATATCAACTTTATGTTTGACTTTGAAGTTATATTTTGTAAGAGCGCTTAGAAAATACAAGGAGTCTATAATTATGACATGGGACAACATTGTGTATACAAGTCCATGTATTCGAATTCAAGTAGGGTCGAACGCAACACTATCAAGTGTTAGCCCTTGTGATCTGTGGAATGTACATGCACATCCAAGTTTAATTGGAAACTATTTTCAAATCTTCAGTCGACCTGTATTTTCCGATGTCGATATTGGTTTCGATATTCGTAAGATAGGTGTCCAATCATGTGCAATGTTTGAATTATATAGATAAGCTAACTTGTTTGCTTGTCGGTGGCCAATATGCAACTCATGGAACTTAATCCAAAGGAAATCAACTTGTTATGTTTTGGTATAAGCTTTGAATATTCCGTCTGCACCATTCACTAAGCCATCATGTGAATCATAGTTGCAGGTATATATTTCAACTAGAATGTCTAATTTTAGGAAAAGTTGCAAAGGCAAAGTGGTTGTATGTTGATGATATGGTACATTTCCATGGCTATCTTCTTCGAGATCAATTGAATTGATGATGATATCATTGCCATACATGAGCGATAGCATGTACCTATTATGCATTGCAACATCCCTATTCATGTAGAACATGTAAGGGAAAGTTGGGTCTGTTGGTATAGGTCGCATGCACTTTGAATTGATATATGTTAAGTCATCATATGTTTTTTTGTTTGTCCGAATTCTATTCAAAATTGCAATAAATGTTTCATTTGTCTGGCGCATTGTAGTATGTAATTCAAAGCATTTTATATTGTATTTCCATAAGTCATGCGTCATTGTTTTCATATTGACTGTTGGTTGTTCAAATATCAAAGAATCTTGGACGGGTTTCGCTTGGTAAACATCCTCACAAAATATCATGTCAATGTCCCCAAAGTATTTCGTGTGCACATGTTTTATGTTTCTCAATCGGTTTTCAATGGAATATAAGAAGCGACTTCCAATCAAAGATGCCTCATCTATGAAGACAAGTTGTAGTTCATCATAAAACTTAGACAAGGTATCTGACAGTTCCTTGCTAAGTGGAAGAAAATGTGAATTGTTAAAAGACATTAAAAATTCAAAGTGGATTGTTGTTCCACATGCATTATATGAAACTTTTCCCGTGTATGCAACTATTATCCCCTTTGGTTTCATAGGGTCAGTCAAATTGTTTGAATCATAGATTCATATAAGAATTTTGAATAGTGCTTTTTCTATGAATGTCTTGTTCCTTCCCTGCCTGTAAGGAGAAATTGCACATGAGTGTGCATGTTTAAGCATTTTTTAATTGCAATGTCCTTTAGAATTGCATGTTGTTCTCGATTCAATAGTCATCTGACTCTGTAGTATTCGTTATTTTCAATAAAGAAAAGATGTTTTGTGACTTTAAAGCCAAGATTGATACGCTTTTCAATGACAGCTGCTCGAGGACAAGGAAAATCTACTTGCAATTCATAGGACTCACAGAGAGTTCTAGTTCTTTTATGATTTGTCAATGTCTCATCAACATTGTCAGGGTTTTCTAGTTCATGAATTGCACTTTCTAAATCACCCCATGTTGGATTAACATTGTATGCAAATCTAGATTCATTGGTTTGTACCGTAGTCTCATAAACAATATATGCAACTTCCCATGTAGGGAAGTTATGTTTTAATGTGTTTTCATTTTGATCAAATGGAACGTACAACAATAGTTTTTCTCTACAATATTTTTCATAGTCACTATGTTTGTTGTATTTGACAAAGCATATTACATTTGGCTTTTTTTCTTTTTGATATGGGTACACCAATTTTTTTGTAATGCGATACAAACTCTGCTAAGAAGCTATGCTTAATAGGAGATGGACGTTGGAGGTAATAATCAATAATAGAGCGACATATCACGTCCTCTGAATTATCAGGATCATGTTCTAGCAAATATGGTGATTTAAGCACAAATGTGTGTTTCTCAAGTGGAGGTGTGTTTATGAAGACACATTTCCTTGAACTACAATTCAGAGGAAGGGAAAATGCAATGTGGACTTCTTGTTGAACAGACATTTGCTTAAGATTAAGTAATTGATTTCCAAGTGTATGTATCATTTACATAGCATCAATATGACTTTTTTCATGTTCTTTGCGTATTCTTCTGAATGCACTTGTCATAGATTTGTCAACCTTGGTCATGTACGAGGTACAATACAATGTTGTAGCATATGCATTGAGGACATATTGTGCATCTGTATTTGCATTCCACATAACTGGAATTTCCTTGGAGAAAATGTTGTTCCAAATGTGTGAAAGTTTTCATTTAAGGAAAATTGTTGGTTGTTTAAGTGCACATTGTATGGCTTGGATGTACTCATCTTCTGTTTGATTTAGCTCTTCCAAGAAGTCTTTGAAGCTCATTAAGTCATCAAAATCTCGTTGTTCTAGAAATGCAAACAAATATTTATATTTCTTAATGAGAATACTATCCTCTAAAATAATTGGCTCTATGATTCTTGTTGTTCTCATTGGCGACACGGGGAAGTTGTATCTGCAATGTGAATTTTTTCGTTTTTTTATAGCTTCTTGTTTGATAATGTCTATGAACTTTGGCAAGTTTTGGATTCGAATGATCTGTGTTGCATGTTATGTATTTGTACAGAAACTACTCAATCTGTGAGTTGTTGTCATTTCCATAGACCGGTGCACACTCTATCCATAACAGTGTGTGGTCATGCTCACTCTCTCTATTCTAGAATTTAGTCACAAAATAGTAGTCCGATATTTTTCCGAAGAATGTTTCATCATGACATATCAATTTCCTCAAAGAATTTGTTCTATGTCTATAGTAATGAGTACATGTCATTTGGTGTTTTCTTATGAGGTAGTCAATGTCATCATTTTCCAATGTATCAGTTTGTTTTTTCCTGTTATTGTTCCTAAAAAATGCAGACACCATAGCTACCAACGAATCCCAGTGATGCTCTGCACTTGTAAATGTGATGAAAAAAGTTTGGGGTCCCAATTGTCAGATCATTGCAAAAATTGTTTTTCTTGTTTGGTTGCAAGTAGTCAGGAGAGATGTGAATGTTTTTGAAATCTATGTATCCAATATCATATTTTAGGATTTTTTCTAGGTTTTCTTTGTACTTGACATCTTTGATGAGTAAATTTCTTCCTTGTATCTGGCCTTTTCTTATTCTCACCCACATGCAAGAGATTACTTGCTCAATGACTATGCGCATTGTTTTGAAAAACAAGTTTGTTATGTGACAGGAGAAGTCACCGCTTGAATGTACCAGTTCCCATTGAACTATTTTTTGGTAGCTAAATCATTCTGTGATGTCACTGGGATGTGGATCTCCATAGAACATTGTTGGGAAGTTCATTTTCTCAAAAAAATTGTTCTTGAATATTCCAAGTGGACGTTTTCCTTCAAAAAGTGCAATCTCAAAAATCTTGTCTTGCAAGTCATGAATGCATTGTGAGCCAGTGAATCCATGTATCAATGTTTCAACGGGTCTTTCATTCTATGATTAATCACTTGTATCAAATTCACTAGTAGTGTCAAAATTATGTGCATAGATGTCAGTTCCTTCTTCAAGAACATTCTTCTAGTTATCATTTATACAAATGTTCTTTGCTTTGTATAGGGCCCTGGAAAACAATTATTTTAATGCTTTCATGTCAACATGCACATGCAATTTACCTGCTTGGTATGCAATCTTGTATTGAAAACATATTTTGAGAGCTACGACAATTGTCATTGTATCGCTAATGAGTTGTGGCAGGGCTTTTTGCATAACATCTAGTTGGACATGCACATTAATAATTGATCCTGTTAAGCCCATTTGGGGTCGTTTATAACCCCAGGGTCTGATTTTTGCAAATGAAATTCGCAAAGACACAAGTTTCTCTTCAAGTTATGTAAGTGTACTTACATATGGTAGTGGTGTGTTACATCTTATTTGGTCAGGCATTGCAAAGTGTGGCAATTTTCCATTTTCAAGTGATCGTTTGCATGGAAGACAAATATTTCCATTGGAAAATGTTCTTTCGTTTAGTGTCAAGCTGAGGTATTCTTTTTGCAAGTCAGGGGTGAAAGACTTAGTGTTTTTTGCG
The DNA here is from genome assembly GCA_032191745.1 of Picea mariana. Taxonomy (NCBI): domain Eukaryota; kingdom Viridiplantae; phylum Streptophyta; class Pinopsida; order Pinales; family Pinaceae; genus Picea; species Picea mariana. Next base: position 8,541 of record JASDQU010274140.1, read on the forward strand.
AAATTCAATTGCTCTCAAATTGCACATGCAATGGAAGGAGTTTCTTTAATTTGTTTCATATAGATCTTTTTTTCATCTCTCTTCCCTACACAAGCATGCATAGTAAGTGTTTTCTAGTTTTCACTGCTAGAAGTGCATGGTGTTGGCTCTAGGCCATGATATGTGATTTTTTCCTCTCGTTCAGTATCATGACCAGTGTGGAATATGTAGTTGTACCTATTTCTCTCATGTATTTTGTTTTTCAACATGTGGTAGGTTAACTTATGGTTGCCACTAGAAACTAGTTTCACTTGTTGACAAGCCATGTTGAAGGTGGAATCAACATTTTTTATGAGCATTTCCTCTTCACCATCTTGATGGTGAAAACAATGATTTTCTTTGTCATTGGACATGTGATGTTTGCGTTCAACAGAAAGTGCGAAAATGCATCATTGTGTTGTGCACAAACAATTTTTTTTAGGTTGTGATATGTGAATTTTTGTTTCTTGGTTGAGCTCCCTTTCACCTCATGATGATCGGTTGTACAACCCAGAGGTCTAGAAGGAAGTGTACCAGTGTATTTTTTTCTCTCACTTATGACCTTTTTCAAGTTGGGATAAGTTAGTCTACGTTTTTTGTTTAAGCTCTATATGACCTGATGACAATTGGGATGAGTTTCATTCTCATTAGATAACATGCAATGCTTATGCAGATTCGATGTGGTTTGGGTGGCATGGACAATGGATATTGAACTGGAAGTATTTCTTGTCAAAGGTTGATAATGGATGTGTGGCGTATCTATTTCAATGATATGATGCCACTCATTTGATCGTAGTTTGAATCAATACAGTAGGAATGGACAATACCATCTGAAAGGGTTGACCAAACCTGGATATTTACTCTAAATATGATAGATATCCATTGTAAATAGAATGTGCTACCCTCTACATTTAATTTCTCATATGGCATTGCCATGTTTACAAGGTATTGTTGCCAACTTCCAATTATCAACATACTTTCTAGGAGATATGGTAAAAGGTGTTGATGCAAGCAGTTAAACGCCTGTTGATTGCCACCTATAATTGCATTGCAAAAGGATTGCACAGTGTAAAGGCACAACGAGTGCACATCGAATTATGTTTCTATTGCATTGAACAAACTATCTCCACAACTAGATGCAATAGTTGTCGCTATGTGCAATCCATGGGAGTGTATATGATGCATAATTTGTTTCCAATGCAATTGAAGGTCTTTGCAGATGAGGGAAAAGTAAATATCAGGTCCTCCAAGATTGCATATGGATAATTTTTTATAGAGTAGTGGTTCATAATGACCACTCACAGGATTGGCATCATGGAACAAGATGCAATATGGATCCCTAGATGCAGTTTTGTTGAATAGTAGATATCTTGTTTTTCTTGTCAATAACCAAATTCCAATTGATATATTCAACCACTTGGATAACCACCGTATACAAAATTTATCTCCCCAAAGTCCCCTCTCATGTGCAGTGAGATTTGCAAATGCAGAAAACCGTATCTTTGAAAAATACGTACCAACATCATGTATTCCATGCAATTGGCAAAGAAAATTAGATGCTAATTTGTATTGATACGACTCTAATGCCTCAATGTTTCCATTTTTTAAACAGGCCAAGAAATGATCTATTGATGGATTGCGCAACTCGTTCGAGGAATAAAAAAAATGCAATAAAACTTGAAATGCATCGAAGAGGTAATCTCCCACAGTATACAAGAATGCATCTAATCTAAAAAGGCCATTTCTGTGAAATACATGGTCGATGTTGTCATGTACAATGGAGTCTGTATCTATTTCATAACACTCAACATCTATTACTTGCTTCATCTTTTAAGTTGTGATTTTCAATATGTTTCTTAGCTATATCTAGATAATATGAAAATAGGAAAAAAAAGAAAAATGAAAACTATAAGTTCAGAACTGCATACCAATTTCGCTATGTATCCTTCAACCTTCTTTGTATCAAATTCAATGCCCCATGGTTGCTATAAAATATGAAAAATAAACAAAGTTATAGTGAGCACTGAACCATATATAAGAGATAATGCAAATCAAATAACACTATAAATTTGCTCAACACAATGAACAAGTATTTAAGACATATCATTTTTGAACTTATTCTAGGTGTGCATCTTACAAGCATTTCGGTAGCCATTGTATATAGCTTTACAGTCCTATTCACCATTTATTTTCATACCCACTCTTCACAAATCAACACCAAACAGATATGAAACGACTTGTTGATGTCTTCCACTCAGAAAACCCATATAGATGGTTTGTCGAAAAAACAAAACCAAAAGAACTAGGCATTACATACTTTTACCACAGGAACGGAACCAACACACAATGCAACTTCCTAAGGTTTAAATTATATTACAAGACGAAGAAGATATTCAAAGATGTTTCAATTATCTTACAACATGAAGAAGATATTATAAATGTGGGTACTGGTAAACTCAATCTGATACAAATCAGTCAACTCCCCATTCAGATTAAAAAGAATCATTTCCACAGGACGAGGTCCAGATCTGAAAATGGTGATGGAAGATGCTTTGCAAGACCCAAAGACCATCATAAAACCAACAAATATATGTGGTTTTTGAATCAAATAATAAAATCATGCCCTGTCATAACCTGCAAAGAAGGGATGGCAAGGTCCTCATAGATGTTGCTCCGCAATGAAAACTATGAATTCATTTTGCAAACCCCTTTGCGTTGCCATTTTCCAAAGAGATATGGTGTGATGTCCAGGACATGAAAGTGGGAATATGTGATTGGAAGGGAACAACTAGAAAAAAATGCACCAAATGTATGGTTTTCAGGAACATAAATATGAGGAGAACATCTGATTTCCTTTTTTATATGTCACTATGGCTATGAGATAGGTGCGTTCTGTGTCCAACATTGACATTCAAAGGCGACAAGCTTTCTTGTTCAAGAACAGGAACAAGACAACAACACACTTATGTTTCTCTGGTCGTAATAGTCACATATAAATATGTTCTGCAAGAGAATTTTCACTTAGGCATTCCTAGTATTGAAAATTCTTACTTGCAAACTGCAAATAGTAAACAACAAAGAACAAATAGGAATGAAACCATGGCACTGAAACTTACCGGTGAATGGGGAACGATATAAGCGTAGTTCTAATTGTGGATGCAGAACCCCAACCCTGTAAATTGCAACAACGGGTCCAACTGTGGCTGCAGGAAACCAACCTTCCAAAGTTGAAGCAAACAAGGGCTCAGGATTCCAACCCTACAAAGTGCAAGAACAGGTCGAACTGTGAGTGCAGGACTTCAACCTTGCAAAGTTGAAGCAAACAGGAGAAAGTAGTAAACAAAAAACCAGTGAAAAATCACCAAGAGGTCCAACTGTAGCTGCAGGACCTCAACTTTGCAAAGTTGAATCAAACAACAATAAGCAGCATCCAGCGAACCAACGATCAAGCAAGAACCAGTGAACCAATAACATCGGTGAAGAACAATATTGCCCAAATTCACTGCAAACAAGATTGTATCAAAAAATCAGAGGAAAATGTATTGTAACACGCATGTTAAGTAAACATTTAAGGGTGTGAGGACTGTTAGGTAAACATTTAAGGTTGTCAGAACCGTTCAAGGGCCTCATACTATGTAAACATTTAAGAAAGAATGCAGTGTGGCAGGCATGTTTACGTACGTAACAATAATAAAAATGCCTCTTTAAGTACTTAATAATAATAATAAGGAAAGGAAATCCAGAAATGATTTCCCTCATCTCAACATTTAAATGCATAAATATATTTTGAAGTGGTGAAAGGAAATTCAGCAAAAAGGGCCAGATAACTTCATCGGGGTACTAGAACTGAGATACGCGCTCTGGTGCAACCTCAAAGATCTGACTAGGGCTCGCCCCAGCTACCTCCATGGAAGCTCAGGGGGGAGGGGAGCCGCCACCCCCTCCTTCTCCGTCCACCTCTTTTCGAAAGATAGTCGCAACCTACAGCAAGAAGCTTCCTTCTTCAGTTCCCCCAAGTTTCGTTAAGAAACTAGACGTTGT
>JASDQU010274144.1:4008-15120 GCA_032191745.1 Picea mariana
TAACATCAATCATCTCACTTAATATTGAGATCGGCAATGTTTGTTTTATGATATAACATTCATGTATGGCATATGGCTCCGCTATAAACATTGATACTACGAGTCAGATAAAGTGAGGTATGCACCAAATATGTGAAAGTCATTAGAAGACACACGAGAAAATCAATCAATATGTGGTCATGCAATCGAGCAACCATCGACAACCACGATTAACATGTTGAAACAGTGCAGTGAGGTCGAGGAGAATCAAAGCAGGGTGCTCCATGTGTGGAGAATACAACGCCGGAGAGAATGAAATTGCGAAAAACAAGGAGGATAGTGCAGGGGAGTATGAAATCACCAATGACATGGAGGATCAAGGTGTGAGAAGGCAAATGAACCAACGAACCATATTTTGAAGGAATGAACAAATCGGGTGAACAAGCGTTGGAATGATCCAATAAACGAAGTGAATGAATGTTTGAATGAACCAAACGAACGAATGTTTTCCCCGACCCTCTATTGAATGAACCAACGAACAGGGTGAAGGAGCATTTGCATGTGAGAATGAACCATGGTTTGATAAAAATTACAGCATAAGTGACAATAAGAAAGATGAATGAGTGCCAGCCAGTCGCTCTCTTCAGCCTCCTACGCCATAGAGGTTCGGCCCTGCCCCTTGAGGGAGTAGACAACATCCGTGGCTGTGATGGTCTTTCTCCTGGCCTGCCTTGTGTATGTTACAGCATCTCTAATCACATTCTTCAAGAAAATCCTTACAACGCCTCTGGTCTCCTCGTAGATGAGCCCATTGATGCACTTGACACCTCCTCTCCTGGCGAAACGCCTGATTGCTGGGTTGGTGATGCCCTGAATGTGAGAACTTCCGTGTGGGATTTGAAACCAAGCTTTTTCATCCCAAAACTTTAATCTGGTGGAGGGGACGCTGCTGGAGGCATTAGATCCAAAGATGGAGAAGGCATATGATGTGGGCGAGATGGAGAAGGCGCTGAAATTGGGGATGGAGAAAGCGCTGAAATTGGGATTGTTGTGCTCCACGGGTTTACAAATTCAAAATGCGAATTTGAATGGGCATTGATCCTTGGCGCCTTTTACTAAATTCAAAATTCAAACGAGCATGCTGTATTGGGAATCAATTGGCATCGTTATCAATCCATATCATATCGTATGCATTATAGAAGAAGAAGAGATTATTTTAACGTCCACCAGGTTAACAATTGTTAATGGGACAAACTACCTCACACATTGATTTCTGCATTTCAGCCCTTTGCCTGTTCAACTTGATGATGAGCTCTCTCAATTTCTCCATTGTCTCATGGCTGAATAAATTATCTCAAGAGCTAGTTGTCAAGATACTTGCATAGTTGTCCCTACTGTCTTTGAAGGCTTCACACTCTAAAATGAAATGTTTTTTTGTTTCCACTTTTCCGCTAAAATGAAATGTTTTTTTGTTTCCACTTTTCCGCTAAAATGAAATGTTTTTTTGTTTCCACTTTTCCGGAGGTGCAAAACATACACACCCTTTCTTCTCAAGCTTCCTTTGGTCTTTTCCAATGCTCCATTTCACAACAGAGTTGATGGGAATTGGTTCTTAATTGAGCAATAAGCATTTTGGCTATCCAAGATATATTGACACCTATGTACGTTTTTTGATGATGATTGAAGTGGGGTTAAACTCTTCAATATAATACTCTTTCTCCCTAGCCCTTTATCCCAAGTTCGTTTGTGGAACCTATCGATAACAAAAGCCTTTATCACTTTACTGTTCGTAGGGCACATGTTCAAGTGAATATCCCATTTACTAAGCCATTTAATATTTTGCCGCATCCACGTCTTCTTTCTTTTGCACAATATGTCATTGAAGACGACCTTAGGCCAACGACTGTCTTCCATTCACTCAATTTGTTTTAGATATTTCATGAGTCGCACCATAGCAATTGCTTCAATAGGAGCAACCCCCATTTCACTCGACATGATATCACAAGGGACTGAACTTTTAATTTTAAACTTGTTTGTAATCAAGCATTTTTTAATCTTCTCAATTTGCTTCCATTGTAAGTCAAATGCACTGTTGGCCCACACTTCACAACCATAGAGAACCACCGAGATCACTAAAAGCGCAACGAGAGTTTACGTAGTCTTCCAATCCCATAGCTCTGTCTCTCTGCACCTATTTTGGAAAGCATAGAACGCTTTCCAACCTCTCAAAGTTCTTTACTTTCTGCAACCTTCCCAACTTAGATTTTTGTTGAAGTCAATTCCAAGGTATTTGCAATCTGCCACTTCTTCAATAGTGTTGCCTTCAAAGTAGAACTTATGTTGATTATATTTTCATTCGCTAGAGAAAAATACCACTTTCGTCTTGCTAGTATTGACTTGCATCCCCACTATTCTACAAAAGTGCTCAAGGGGAATTAAGTGTTCTTGCAACCCAAGAGCAGATTTAACAATCAAAATAAGGTCATCTCCATACAAAATAAGCCTTATCACAAACTCGCCCAAAAGAGCACCATCACCGTCCTATAAGTTTAACCGCTCTTCAAGTTTTTCTATATATAAACCAAAAAGGATAGGGGACAATGGGCACCCTTGCTTGACCCCAATATCACTCCTAAGACTTTTGGAGAAACCAGCTGACGTTCTGATTTTGACTTTAACCTCCTCATATAGCCTATGGACAACTGCTCTAAGATGCATAGGAACCCTAAGTTCCTCCATTCTATGCCAAAGCTTATCTCCAGGGACTGTGTCAAAAACTTTTTTGAAATCGATAAAGCAACAAAAAGCTTCCTCTTTTTTCTCCCACACTTTTTCAGTGATGTGCCTTAGAGTTATACCATGATCAATCATGGAGTGTTTATGTCTGAAACCTGCTTGCCCTTTAGCACGCTTATCTCCTCCTTCCGCCCACTCGCTGATTCTATTTTCTAGCATACTTTCGAATAACTTTGCGAACCAGGGGTTTATCATTATGGTCCTATAGTTGGAGGGATTATTGACATCACCACTCTTGAAAAGCGGTATTGCTAGGCTCGTTGTTCAATCTGTAGGGAATCCCCGTTGAATAATGTTGTTGAAAATTTTCATGATGTGAGGTGCAAGAGTTTTTGAACCTCACTTTAGATATTCTGCTTGGAGTTCAACTAAATCTTTTGTTTTTCCAACACCCAACTTTTTGATACCCACCTCAATTTCTTGCACCTTTAAAAGAGCTTAGCATTAGTGTTGACCAAGGGGTGTCAACCTTAAGATCTTGCTCATAAAGCTATTTTCCATACTCAAACCATTGATAAGTTGTGATATTATTTTCAGTTTGTTTCTTTCTAGTTTGAAGTTCCTTCCAAAATAACTTGGGATATACCGTATGGGCATGGCACATTTGGATGGCTATGGAAGGTGCAGGGTTTATGTGGAACATATGTATGGTCATCCCGCTGACAGAGTATTTAAGACTCTGCAGCTGGGTGGATAGTGCTTGCCGTCAAAGGTCATCCTAGCCTGGCCCTTCCATCCATCGAACAGAGTTCCAGTTTGATTAAACATTAATCCCACCCCCCCGCAAGAATGATGGATTTGAGTGGGCAAGGAAATGATAAATCCATGCAATCTGATTCTGATATGAGAAGCAAGGCAGTTTGTCAGGAGATTTCTCAGGTAAGTTCTGTATTTGTTAGCTACTGGCTGAATCTCTTTTGGGATTTTTAAGTTATTCTTGGCAGTGCTTGGAGCACCACAGGTTCAGGCTGGCATATCAAACCTCTCGATCCTCCTTGGAGCCTCTCCCATTTACTTCAGGAGGCATGAGGTAAACTCAATGCCCCCTGTGTTACCATAGACGAGGGTGTCGGTACATATAGTGAAAGAGGGAACTGGGCCTATGTTCAGTGTAGAAGCCCAGCCTTTCCATAGTCAGACCATAGGCTTGATTTCAGAGGTAAGTTGAGAGGGAAAAGAGAAGACGGCCAGAAGCCATCCTGCTTGGCCTCCAAGCATCCCTTAGTTCTCAGCTCGTGCTCTTGTGAAGGGACAGAGACAGTCAACAAATATGAATGAGAAACAAACAGAGGGGAAGCCAACAGTTGGGGGTAGCAAAACCAGGGAAGTCAGAAGAAGCAGACCACAGTCACGCAAAAACCCCAGCAAAGGAATCTCTACCATCAAGCAAGTTAGAGCAGTAATCAAGGTTAGGGAAGCAGTAGAGAGGTACACCAGAAGGTTCCCAACTGCAATCAAGGAAGAGGTAGAATGAATTGAGAAATTAGTCAGGGAAAAACAAGGTAATACCTCATCTGATGACATTGATGTGGAGCTCATGGACTGGATACTAGACACAGGCTTTTCCCATAGCAAGGACACTTGTATTTCAAAATGGTTGATTCATACCGGCATAACAAATATTTCATAGCCCAGATAATTGAAGAACAAGGTGTACAGAAGCAAGCCATCTTGGACAAATTGGACTTCTTAGAGGACAAATATGAAGAATTGGTCAAGACAATTTGGGGCATGGAAGTTATGGAGCAAGATTATAAACAAGGGGGCAGACAACAGCCACATAGGCCCAAGCATGCACCAATCCAGTTTACATCTATGTGGACCCAGCCTCAGAGGCTGAGGACTAGGTGCCTCTCTGACTGGTCTGAGTTCTTTTTTAAATTAATCTTTCATGTTATGTATTAGAAGGGGGATATATTTGGTTTTGCCTCATAAAATAGACTGTTGGTTGGCAATTTTTTTGTCTTAGAAACAACTTATGTTCTTTTTATATTGTTATATCAAGGTTCTCTGGGCCAGATAGATATGTTGATACTATGAACAACTCTGTTAACACTGAAGAACATCACAGGCAAAATCATCAGATGTTCGATAGTTAGCCTGGAAAGCATGTACTTTTTTGTTTATTAATTAATGACCGAGTAGCTAAATTTACCAACAAATTAGTGCAGCAATTTTGAGCAGCAAATTACTTGGAGCAACATACGATTCAATCAGTGGTGTCAGAATTTGTTCTTTTCTTCCCCTTGGAGTAATACGACACTCCCCATGGAACTTGACTCTTCTCATTAAATCTTCCCACCTAAAATGTTCTTGAGCCAATTTTTTTGCTCAGAACACTAACTATTTACTGTTTGTTATGTTTGTTCATGTGTTTGCAGGTGTATCCTTAAAGATGTGCATTTGGATTATTCAATGTTGATTGACCAATAGATATGAAACATACAATCATAAATAAGACGAGATATAAGAACAACAGTAGAGAATCAACAATGTCAGATCTGACCTTTATTTAGATAGTAAAGAGATCCCATATACAAGAGATCTGTAGATCTGGAAGAAAGCCCCAATAATAACAAAATGGGCTGCCAGCCGATACAATAAGAAGAAAAATACAAAGATGAATGCCTCCCAAAGGCTATAAGAGAAGAGATCCAAGCCTCCAAAGGCCACCAGCAAGCAAGCTCTGACTGAAGATAGGAGAACTTGGTCAATACACTGCAAAACCTATCCAACTAGCTGAGTTGCACCTTGCTCTGGATGATGTCAAACCCTCAAGTTTCGGCCCACCCTTTCCTGACCTCCAAATCCTTCCAAACTCCCCCGGAATGTAGATCGAGTTGATAGAAACCTCCAGACCAAGTCTCAAGCTGACATGAGAAGTGTTGCTCCTCCAATTAGGCAATCCCTAAACTGAATTGCACCCTCCCTGGTTTGATAAAGTCAAAGAGGGTACGTTCTCCCCTCTAGGAACCTCCAAATACCACCAAAATCTACCAGATCATAGATCGGGCCACTGCTACCAAGATGATGAAGTCTCAATCCAATCTATGAAGATTTGAGCCTCCAAACACTGAAAACAACTTTCTGCAATGCGCCCTCTTTCTCTCCAATTTGTGCCAAGCTCACATAAATAAACTGCAACGATAAATTCCTCCAAAATAGAACAAGAATGATGCCAGGGACACCACGAAGAGAACCCAGGGGTTACTTTTCCAAAATACCTCCTCCTTCCTCCAAATCGAACCAATATCTCCAATATGGTGCGTCCCCTAGCTGGAAACCCCCCTGGGTTGCGCCCTAGACTGGAAACTACCTGTAGAACCAACCTGCAACACTATAGAATGGTGTGGGAGGATTATTTCACCTCCGGGACCAAGCTTGGATCAAGAAAGGTGGGATCTTTCACCACCGAGTTGATCTCTAGGGTTTTAGACTCAAAACCCTCAAAACTGATTGTGCTCAAGAGCTCCAATGCAAATAAGATAATAATCCAGAATGAATAAGGAGTGCGCCCTACCCTTTCCTTTATATCTCCAATATATTCCTCCATTGAGTTATTTTACCCCTAGGGTTAACTCTTAACCTATCTCATATTTTTATTTTTCTTCATTGAGTTACCCTTTTTCCACAAAGTCAACTTAACTTTAGAATATTATGTTTTCTGGTTGACTTTGTCCCCAATATGCCTGAGACTATAGTCTAGTGGGGAAAGATAGACTACCGAGTCTCTCCAACCCTCTTCATCAAGAGGTGGGGGACATTACAGTCTCCCCTGCTAGAAATTGCTTGCCCACAAGCATTTCTGAACCTGTCTCTTGGATCAATTGCTCCCCTTCCCATGTGGCATCCTCCATAGGCAAATTCTTCCACTTAACCAAATATTCTCTGATGCTTCTTTTCCTTAGCTTCCTCTCCCTGAATTCAAGTATCTCCTCTAGTATCATTACCAGCTGTCCTTCTTCATCTATGGGTGGAAATTCCTCGATAGGAGTGATATGCTTGTCGACGACCCTCTTCAAATACTAGACATGAAAGACATTATGTATTTTGTTGCCCTATGGTAGATCCAACTCATAAGCCACGACTCCTACCCTCCTGCTGACTCTGTATGGACCAAAGAAATGGGGTTCGAGCTTCTCTGCGCCACTTCTCTTAATGGATTCCTGTCGGTACGGTTGGAGCCCCAAATAAACCATGTCACTGACCTCAAAGGTGCGCTCAACTCTGTGTTTGTCTGCCTATACCTTATGTTGATTATGTGCCCTATATAGGTGATCCTTCAATTCTCTGAGGATGTCCTCACTTTGATGAATCCAATCCTAGACCATTGGAGCCCTTATATCTCCGAAGGTAATCTCTACAAAGGAGAGAGGGTCATAGTTGTATAAGGCCCTGAATGGCGACATACCAATGGACATATGATGAGTGGTGTTGTAACAATATTCCCCCAAGTGAATCCATTTGACCCATGCTTTCTGCTGTCCTGCCAAATAATTTCTGAGGTAGCCTTCAACCCATTTGTTGACTATCTTTGTCTGGCCATCCGTCTACGAGTGATAACTAGTACTAGGTGTCAGGGTCGTACCTACTAGTCTTAAGATCTCCTGCGAGAAAGTGCTCATGAACCTGCTATCCCTGTCACTCACTATGGTTTTGGGCAGCCCATGCATTCTGAAAACTTCCCTGAAGAATAGGTCTACAACCTATGCTGCACTGAAATATGTGGCAATGGAAAAAAAGTGTGCAAACTTCATCAACCTATCCACCACTACGAAAATGTAGTCCTTGCCCTGAACCTTGGGCAACCCTGTGATGAAATCCATCGATATGCTCTCCCACTTCTGATCCGGAATGGGAAGTGGTTGTAGTAGTCTTGCTGGGTGAGTGTGTTCATCTTTGTTGGCTTGGCAAGTGTTGCACTCCTTGATATGGCTCATCACATCTTCCTTTAAACCCTTCCAAGCAAACCTCTCCCGTACCTGTCTATATGTCTTGATGAACCCTTGGTGTCCTGCCACTGGTGAATCATGGCATGCCTGTAACACCTTGGTCTTGAAGGTTGATTCGGGAACCAAGAAAATTCGGCCCTTGTAGTATATGATATCATCCATAATCCAGAAATGGTCATCTATCACCTGCCCATCCATCACTTCACAAGCAAATTTGTTCTTCGAATATTCCACCAAGAGGCGGGCCCTTCCAATCCACTAAAATATCGGTCATGGCATAAACTGATGATCTTCTGGAAAAATCATTTGCTACCACGTTATTCTTCCCTTTGACAAATTCTATATCGAATTCATATGCCTGGATTTTTCTCACCCACTTTTGTTGCCTTTCATTCAAGTCCTTCTAGTCTAGGAAGTACTTGAGGCTGTTGTGATCTGTCCTTACTACAAATTTTCCCCAACTAAATACTGCCTGAACTTAGCCAATGCATGCATCATGGCTAGCATTTCTTTGTCATAGATGGTGTAGAGGAGTTCAAGACCTCTCAACTTTCGGCTTTCATAGACAATTGGGTGCTTGTTTTGCATAAGTACGGCTCCAATGCCTTCCCCTGATGCATCACACTCCAGTGTGAAGGTTGTGCGAAATCTGGTAGGGCCAATACCAGGCATGTACTCATCACTTTCTTCATTTTTTCAAAGGTGGCATGTGCTTTTGGGTTCCATTTGAAAGCCCCTTTCTTGGTCAAATCGGTCAAAGGTGCACAAAGTTGAGAAAAACCTTTGACAAACCTCCTGTAATAGTAGCAGAAGCCCAAAAACCCCTTCAACTCAGTGAGTGTCTTAGGTGTGGGCCAGTCGATGATGGCTTGTATCTTTTCTTGATGTACCTGTACCCCCTTCACTCCAATAATGTGTCCTAAATAAAGGACCTCTGTCATCCCAAATTCACATTTGGACTCCTTGGCATATAAGGATTGCTCCTCCATAATAGTCAAAATCTATTCCACATGCTGAAGATGCTCCTCCCAAGTCTTGCTATAGATCAGTAAATCATCAAAGAAGACTAATAAGAACTTCCTTAGCTTCTTGTTGAACAAATGATTCATGCACGATTGGAAGGTGGATGGTGCATTAGTCAGCCCAAAAGGCATGACTAGAAACTCATAATTTCCATAGTGACACCGAAAAACAGTCTTGGAAATATCTTGCTCCCTCATCTTTATCTGGTGATAGCCGGAGCGCAAGTCAATCTTAGTAAAATATACTACCCCATGGAGCTCATCCAATAGCTCATCAATTCATGGGATGGGATATCTATTTTTTATGGTCTTCTTGTTTAGAGCCCTGTAGTCAATGCACATGCGCATTGTTCCATCTTTCTTCTTCACCAACACTATTGAAGATGCAAAGGGACTGGAGCTCAGCCTGATGTGACCCATATCCAACAACTCCTTAATTGCCTTTTCAATTTCGTCCTTGTATTTCTTGGGGTGACTGTAGGGAGTGTTGATGACAGGTTTCACACCCTCCTCCAACTCTATGATGTACTCAAACCCCCTATTTGGTGGTGCCCCTAGTGGTATAGGCTCAAAGACCTTGCTATGCCTATCCATGATTTTCTTGATCTCTGGTGCGTAGTGTGTTTCCCCCTTTTTGTCTACCTTGACTGGAATTCTACATTTTGTTGCATAAGCGATGTCTTCCCTATGGAAGATGGCCTCCATGCACTTTGTTGTCACCACCCTTGGTGTGTTTCCTGTGATACCTCTGAGAACCACCTTTTTCCCTATTTCTTCTGTGAAAAACATTTCCATGGTTTTGTAATTTGTGGTGATTGGCCCCAATGTACTAAGCTATTGTACTCCTAAGATGATTTTGGTGTCTGGAAGATCCATCACATAGAAATCTTGTGCCAAATTATGACTGCCCAAAGTAAGTTTCATCCCTGGGATGTGCCTATCACAAGGCATGGTGCGTCCACCTGCTACCTCCACACAAAATCCCTCAAATTCCACTATCGGTATGTGCCTTCTTTGTAGTAATGCTGAGTCAATGAAGTTGTGTGAGGCACCTCTGTTAATGTTTAAGACATTATTATAGTTCTTTGCATTTCAATAGATAATAGCAACATAAGACAAGATCACTGAGAAATACACAATCACAAGAGACACAACATTTATCCTGGGAAACCCTCTAGGGGAAGAAAACCCAACAAAACTTCCTTATTATAGATAGCCAATACAATGCCAATAGATAACTCAAACAAGTACAGNTCTCTCTCTTCTCCAACTGCAGCTCCGAAACTTGTCTCTCAAATGAACAAGTGAGTGTGTGTCTAAGTGAGGTGCTAGCCTCCTTATTTATACAAGTCTAGCACGTGTGAAGTGTCTCCTCACTGGCAAGGACGACTTCTCAATCGGGGTGGTTATAACTGTTGATATTATGGTAGCTTCAGGAGGTATGAACCTCTATTGTGACCTATGACGAGATTAGAATATTCCAAAAGGAAGCAAAGAAGTAAAGGAAACCCTAGACAAGATATCGGCTGCAGAAATATAATTAATATGAATTAATGAGTACCCAGAAGGAGAAGTCGGCCCTAGTAAGTCTGCCAGAATCACTATAAATACAGGGCGCTAGTCTCTCATTTGACACATCCCAGCAGTTGCAGAGAGCCAGTTCTACGCAATGCAGTTGGAGTCTTGTGCGCAAGTTCTAGGGAAGAGTGTTGCGCCAGTTTTCTGGGTGGGACTCTCTGATCAACTTTGGTTACTTTTCTTGCCTGGTGCATTAGCTTTGCTTGGCTATTGATTGCTACCAATATTCTTCTCTGTCAAGGTCAAGGTGATCGGAGGGTGGCTTCGGCCTATGGTTGGGTGACAAGGGTGTTGTCAATGGTAAAATGAGCACAATCTTCTATATTCTAACATGTTATGGGCCCACACCTCCTTCATTCAGTCTAAACACTGGAAGGAAGCATAACCGCTAGAATATTAAGCTCGCTGAGGAACTGTCGCTAGGGTTACTAGCAGGAGAAGCTTCCAAGACACTACATCTAGGGTTACTAGCAGGTGCAGTTGCAGAAACCCTAATCCTCTTGTTAAGGCACCTTAAGTGAAGGGATTGACCTAATCTCCGGAAAAATCAGTGAACCCTAGCCCAACGCATCTCTTGGTACTCTCAGAAGGCCAAGACGTGAAGTTTGAATTTTTGGTCAAATCTAGGGTTTGACCAAGTCAAAGCAGCCATGACTTATTCTATGAAGTCAGAGAACAAGTTATATGGAGCCTCTAACTTCAGAGTGTGGAAGACAAGGATTGACCTCATCCTTGCCAAGAATAAAGTGTTGGATATCGTGAAAGGAAAGATCGTGGAACCAGAG
>JASDQU010274148.1:1302-15120 GCA_032191745.1 Picea mariana
AGAAGAATTGAAAAAAATGTTGAATGAAAAATTCATCTACCCAATCTTAGACAGTCAGTGGGTATCCTTGTTGGTCATTGTACATAAGAAAAATGGAAAATGGACAATTTTCATTGACTATAGCTTGAGTTGAACAAATCCACTCAAAAGGACCATTTTCCGCTATCTTTTATTGACCAAGTCCTTGATGCCATGTCAGGTGAGATTTTTTTTTCATTTCTTGATGGGTTCAACAGAAACAACGAAATCCAGCTAGCTCCTGAAGATCAAGACAAAACTACCTCTACGTGTCCCTTGGGTATGTTTTCATGTCGATCCCTTCCTTTTCTACTTTGTAACGCACCCACTACTTTTCAGCGAGTTGTATTGGGAATATTTGTGGATATGGTTAATGATTGTCTTAATATTTACATGGATGATTTTATGACATATTGCGATACATTTGATGTCACTCTGGCTAACCTTGAAAAAGTGTTGAAACACTGCAAACAAACTCATATCTCTCTAAGCACAGAAAAGTGCCACACTATGATGGATGAGGGAGTTTTACTTGGTCATTATATTTCATTTGCAAGGATATAGGTGGATCTGAC
Organism: Picea mariana; assembly: GCA_032191745.1. NCBI lineage: Eukaryota > Viridiplantae > Streptophyta > Pinopsida > Pinales > Pinaceae > Picea > Picea mariana. The sequence goes on from JASDQU010274148.1 coordinate 1,896, forward strand.
CAAAGTTGAGGTAATATTAAAAATTCCTCCGCCAAAATCAGAAAAAGGTGCATAGTCTTTTGGGAAAAACTGGTTATTATCATTGTTTCATCGAAAAAATATTCTAGGATTGCATATCCTCTATTTGCATTACTTTCGAAGGACATAAAATTTATATGGACTGACAAATGCCAAAACTTTTCTTACAGATCTGAAAAAATGCCTATTTGAATCATGTAACATGTTTCTTGCGAGGGCCTGATTGGACTTTTCCATTCCATATTTCGACGGATGCCTCAGATGTTTCCATCAGTGTTCTCTCTTAATTATAACCATTCTTTGAGTGCTGCTTCAATTCTTTTGTATTATTCAACTTGAGTTTTTAATTTAGTGATCATCTGCTCTAGTTCTTCAGAGTTGGAATTTTGAGTTTCCTCTTTTCTTTTTAGTTCCGCCTGTAGTGACTTGTTTTTCTTCTTTTCCCTTTTTATAACTTCTATAGCACTCAACAATTCTTCTTTGTAGTCAACTTCTACCTCTTCATATTCTTCTTCAGTTCCTTTTTCAACGTAATTTTTTGTTTCCATGAATAGAACCCGTTTTGTATCACTTTCACTACCTTCATCTTCCTATGATGAGATGTTGCCTTCCTTAGTGCAAAAGTTGTTCTTGAAAATTTCCTTTTTGGTTATTTTGCCTTTGTATACTTGTTTTATATTTGAGTCATCTTCTTCATTTCTTTTATTTTTCTTATGGGGACATTTTTTAGTGACATTACCAATACCATCACAATTAAAACAAATCAATGGAAGCTTACCTATGTATTTGTTGTTGGTTCCCTTTTTCAGTCTTCTAACGAAGTTGGTTATTTATTAATAATCTTATGAGATGTCACTTATGCTACTATATGACTTTGCCTTTTTCTTTCCCTTTTTCTTTGACTTCTTGGACACTTTGAATGTTGCTTGTTTTGTGACTGGATTTTCCTGTACGGTTCTCATTTCATAGGTTGTGAATATTCCATGTAGCTCATCCATGCTTATTGAATCCAGATATGTTCTTTCTTCTAGTGATGAGATATTAGGATCAAATCTAATTAGAAGAGATATTAGCAATTTTTTAACAATTATAGATTCATTAACTTCTTCTCCCAATCCTCCAATTGCATTCACTATTTCATCAACTCGTAAAAAGAAGACTGCAATATTTTCATGTTCTTTAATCTTCAGTTGTTCAAATTGACCTATGTAAGTTTGAAGCTTTGTTTCTTTGACTTTTGTGTCTCCTTCGTAAACATTTTGAAGTTTGTCCCAAATATATTTTGTTGAGTTGCAATGCATAACTTAGACATATACTAAATCAACCAAACCATTCAGGATAGAATTTTTGGCTTTTAAATTATTTAGACTAAGCTTCCTTCCATTTTCATTTATTGGAGGAATGGATGGTTATTTATATCCATCTACTATTGATTTCCAAATCTCAAATACCTATGCTTATACATATGTTTTCATCCTTCTACTCTAGAATGCATAGTTATGTCCATCAAACTATGGTAATCCAATACTATTTCTCTCCATGATCTACCTTATAGTGGTTAAACTGGTTCCTCAAGAAACCTGCTCTTATACCATTTTTTGGATTACTGAGAGGGGGGTGAATCAGTAATAGAGAAATTGAATCCTTTTTAACCACAATATATAAGTGATATTTATCTTTATGATCAATTTACCAATATCATTCTATAAGAGCAAAATAAATACACCATGAACAATGAGAAATCACATGTATACACAGTACACCAGTATTTTTACATGGAAATCCAATGCGATAGAAAACCACAGAATTATTTTTCTTATATATGTCTTTAAAAATTACATTCATTAGAAGAACCAACTTCCTTTGTTTTCCAACTACAACTGGAAGGAGGCTCCAACCCCCTATATATTTAGGCTACCCTATGTTCTCTAGCTACAACCACCTATCCTTGCCTCGTTTAACCGCCTTGAAGTATAACTGCTAAATAGATTATGAAACCATTGCCACACTGTCACTGCGAGATATACCACTATAAACCTATACCAATATATGCCAACAACCTATAACCAACATGTACCAATAAATTGTGACCAACCTGTACCAATAATCATCCTGTACTAACCAAAACCAGCATGTACACAACTTGTATATGTTACATCTCGTGCATGTATGTGACATGTATATACTGCAACCTGTGTATGTATGTGGCTTGTGTATACTGAAGCATGTGTACACCTTTATAAATCTATGGTTTTCACCTTTCTGAAACTAAGTCTCTTTTTTTCCTCTGTCACATCAACTTGTAACATGTCATTATGTCCAATTTATAGTTTTTCCCTATGCATACATCATCATGCATATCCCTTAACCAAGTGCATCTATGCTTCTCTATTCATGGGACATACATGTGTATACAATCATGATCAAGTATAATAACCCTCACATGGACTAGACATCAAACCCTTACTGATATGCAGCCTCACACTACACAAACAACTTCGCAACCACTTCACAACCAAAATCCCTCAACCATGTACCTCAAAACAAGATATGCCTCAACACTAACAAGATGTACCAATGAGAAATATCATATATACCAACACTATATTTATGTAGATCTGGCTTATATTGTAAGTGCCATACAACCAATAGCTTCTCTAGGGAAAATCCTCAAACCTCCATAACCATATCTCATGTAGACAACAATATCCAACTACACAGAAAAATAATATATACCTTTTGAACCTGTAGATAGATCTGTTGTACCTGATCACTGTAGACCTTCTTGGGAGCTTGCTTTCAGACTCTAGAGATATGGCATCTTCATCTCCTCAAGTTTTCATGGATTTTCCCAACTATACATGCCCTATTCTTCTTCAACATGTGTATGTACGTGCCATGTTCTCCTTTATCCCACGTATGTACATGCCTTCTTCCACTGCAACTTGTGTACACCTCAAAAGCTAGGGTTTTTTAAGTATTTTCTACAATTTTGAAACTATCATCGTCAACCCTTCTTTTCTACCTCAGACTTGTGTAATTTCAGATGTATCAATGAATACCTGCAATAAAATTTTCAAAAATAATAGATATTCAATGTGCTCATTAGGTGCAAATGGGATCCCCTTGCTCTCTTATTTATATTCTCCAAGTAGCTTCCTCAAGGGGTTACCTTCTAACTAAATTTACCCAACTTCCTTCTTTTAGGGCTAACCCACTTCTAACCACTTGTACACTTACAACCACTTTATCCACAAATAGTAAACTCTCAACTTCTAGTTGCAACTAATTTATTTTTAATTATTTTCTTATTTGCAACAACTTAACCTATGATTAACTCCTAGTTTCACCCACTTTGACTAGTCAACTTCTTCTATGAGTTTCTAGAATAATTTGACTTATTTGACTTTCTAGGGGATTCTAGATAACTCGTGAGGGTTCTCCAACTTCATATAGCGATAACTCTCTAAGTGTGAGGAGTTATATGATGTTCCACATATCACCGGAAATGGCATGACATGTACTATCCATCTAGAATAGTCTTACATGCAAATATATAGATCCTCATACCATTATACATGAAACACACTTGATTCCCTTAACCATATTGTTGGGGCTATCATGATTTGCTACTCGACTTCCTTCAGGGGTTGACATCAATGAAAACCAACCCAATTAATCAACAATATCCCCCTTTGGAATTGATGGCAACAATCTGATGCAACTCTGGAGTCATATCACTCATGCTCCCCCTGTGACCATCACTCCCCCTGGAAACGTTCCTCTATGCTCTCTCTCCAATCATATAACTCTATATCCATGCATATGAGAAATATCTCCCCCTTTGACATCAATGGAAAATTTAATTTCCTGTCAAGCCTGCTCCCTCTATTTGAACTGTCCATAGGGTTCCTCCCCCTGATTGAAATCTCCCCAAACTGAACTATCCTCTTTATGGTGCTTCTCATGTAAATATAAGACATATAAGAATAGCATTCAAAATTCATTGTGGGGTAGAAACTATGCCAAGTTTATGACGAAAATACTCAAAGGCTTCCCTTGGAAGAGGTTTTGAAAAGATGTATGCAATCTATTCTTTGGTCCCAACATACTCAACTCAAATGTTCTTTTCTACAACCTGTTCCCATAAAATGTGATACTTGATTGGAATGTGCTTCGTATTGGAGTGCATCACTTGATTCTTTGAGATACTAATGGCACTTGTATTGTCAGAATATATCGGAATGGGATCATCATACTCAACCTGTATATCTGTCAAAGTTTGTTTCATCCGTAGAACCTATGTACAACATGTTGTTGCTGCAATATACTCTGCTTCGGTTGTAGACAATGATATTGATGATTTTTTCTTGCTTAGCCAAGATAACAAACACTCACCCAAGTAGAACTTGCTCCACTTGTACTTCTCCAGTTATTAATGCAATTGTCCCAATCTGCATCTGTGTAGGGCAATAAGTGATAGATATTTTCATTTTGGATACCATAATCCAAACTCTTTTGTACCCTTGAGATGTCTGAATATCCTCTTTACCGCCAAAACATGTGATTCCTTTCATGTTGCTTGAAATCATTCCACTTATCCAACTTCCTACATTACATCTGGCATGGGTGTTGTCACAGAAAATAAGTTGCCAATCATTGAGATATACTTCCTATGATATGTAGACTTTGAATCATCATCTTTAGTTAACTTGCAACTGGTTTGCATAGGAGTATTGATTGGTTTGCAATCTTCCATTCCGAACATCTTTAGCATTTCTCTGATATACTTGGTTTGAGAAATAAAAATGCCTTGGTTGCTTTGACATATCTAAAGACCCAAAAAGAAGGATAGTTCTCCGAGTAATGACATTTCAAATTCATTCTACACATCCTTTGCAATTTTTCGCCTCATCATGTCATCATCACTTCCAAAAATAATATCATCAATATAAAATTCAATTAATAAAATACTATCTTGAGTTACCTTGATGTGGAGGTTGTTGTTTTCATTTCTTTTCTTGAACCCTTGCTATTGTAAATATCTGTCCAGTCTAGAGTACCATGCTCTGGGGGCCTGTTTGAGACCATACAAGGCTTTCTTCAACCTGCAAACATAGTTTTCATTCTCTAACAATTGAAATCATGATGGTTTCTCAATGTAGAACTCTTCTTCTAGCTCCCCATTCAGAAAGGTTGATTTCATGTCCATCTGATACACTTTAATATTCTTGGAGCATGCATAAACTAGGATCAATCTGATTTCTTCAATTATGGCAATTGGAGAAAACATATTTTCAAATTCAACACCTTCAACCTGTGTGTATCCTTTACATACCAATCTATCTTTGTTACTCATAACCTATCCATATTCATTCAATTTATCTTTGAAGACTTACTATGTGTTGATCACATTATTTTACCTTGGACATGGAACCAATTCCCAACTGTCATTCTTCTCTATCTGATCCAACTCTTCATACATGGATTTTATTCAGAATTCATCCTTGATGGCTTCTTCAAAACTAATTGGCTCAATCGAATATAAGAGTTTTAGATGCAGTTGTTCTGGTGAACAAATTCTTCTTCTAGTCTCAACTCCTTCATCTTTGTTCCCGATAATATGATCTGATGGATGATTATTTTGTATTTATTTTCTAGGTGTCTTTGGAGGCACCTGAAGATCTTTTTTTTCTTTCTCTTCTTCTTCTAACTACTCTTCTTCATCTTCCACTTCTGCTACTTATTCTTCTTTTGCTTCTTCTTCGTGAACCTGTTCTATTGAATCATTTTCTTCTTCCTTTATTCTACGTCCACCTGTCTCATCAAAAGTCATATTGATACTTTCCACAATTTTGTTGAGCCTTACATTTAAGCATTTGTATGCTTTCCTTGTACTCGAGTACCTAACAAGTATACCCTTGTCAACATAAGAATCGAACTTTCCCATTCTACCATCTTCTCTTTTAATGTAGCATTTGCTTCCAAACACTTTGAAATGATTCACATTCACTGGTCTTCCTTTCCATGGCTCATACAAATTTTTATCACTATTGTTTATGAGCATTCCTTTGTTTTGAATGTCAAATGTTGTATGCACTGCCTGTGCCCAAAATATATCTGTCAACTTGGAATCCATTAACATAATTGGAGCCATTTCCTGTATTGTCATATTCTTTCTTTCAACGGCTCCATTTTGTTGTGGTGTCTTGGCAATGGATAATTTCCTCTTTATCCCATGCTTACTGAAGAATTCCATGAATTATTTTCAAGTAAACTCTCCTCCATTGTCCGATATTGAGCATTTAATTTTCGCATTAGTTTCATTTTCAACCATCTCCTTGTACACTTTGAAGTTATCAAATACCTCTGACTTCTTCCTAAAAAAACAAGCTGTCGTCATTCTTGTAAAATCATCAATTAATAGCATAAAATATTTCTTACCTTTCAAACCTTTTGTTCTAGTTGGTCCAACTAGATCACTATGCAGAATTTCCAACAGTCTTGTTGTGGAGTATTCCTTTGTTTTGAACTTGGTATTTGTTTGCTTTGCTTGTTGACAATACTTGCATAATATGCTTGTTGGCTTCACGATCCAGGGAATTCCTTTGACTGCTTCCTTTCTCCTAACCTTGACAAGATTATCAAAATTTATGTGACCCATTCGTCTGTGCCATAACCAAACTTCGTCTTCCTTTCCTAAACAACACTTTTCCTTTCCAATTTCACTTAGCATGTATATGTTGCTTGAAGTTCTCATAGTTGTCCCCACCACTCTACCTGAATCTTCTTTTATTATCTCACATTTTTGTGAATCAAACACAAGTTTGTGACCTTGGTCACACATTTGACTTACACTCAAAATATTGTGTTTCATATCTTCCACTAGTAGAACATTCTTTGTCTTTGTATCCTTATTTCCAATTTTGGCTATGCCTCTTCCAATAATTCTAGCTGAGTCATTGTTTCCAAAGGAGACCAATCCATTTATTTCCTTTCTCAAGGTTAGAAACATGTCTGCATCACCTTTCATGTTCTTTGAGCAACCATTGCCAACATACCAACCATGTTTTTTGTGTTTATATTGTAGAGAGAGTGTGCATTATTCATTGTTATATTGCTTTTGTTTTCTTATCCATATTCTTTGTTGAGGTTCTTGTCTGTGACTGTTAATATATTTTTGTGAATCTCTTGGGGGAACTGTCATTCTACAATATTTGTCCATGTCTCCGAAGTTGTTGCACTTGTATCATTTCATTTCAATGCCCAAGGATTCAAACCTATTGTAGCTTATTCTCTGTGTTTCACTAGGCCTTCTTGAATAACCATTTTCCATTGAATTTCATAGTTGTTTCTGTTTCTACTATTTTCTATGCAATTTACAACCTTATGTCCAAACTAATTACATGAATAACATAAACCAAGAAACATAGTTTGATACCTGGGAGTTGTAGATATTCTAAAATGAGTTACTCTTATGAACCCTACTTCTTCTTGAGGCCTTCTTATCTCTGACTGTCACTGATTATGGAATTTGAATCTTCTTAGTGGAGGAGTGTCTCTGTGATCTTCCTTGTGAAACTTCTTATCTCCTTTGATTGTTTATGTGTAGCTTCTTGGTTGGGTTTCATGATATTTGATTTTGGAACTTGATCCCTTTTCTGTCTGATTGTACCCTAGTCTGGATTTGTCATGATGTGGCCTTTGACTGTTAATAATGTTATCCAAAACTTTAGATCTATTCTACATGTTTTTCTTTTGAAGTTATTTTCTCAATGTGACAATATTTTCTTCCAAATTTCCAATGATCCTGTCTCTTTTTTCTAACCATTATTTGAGTGCTTCATGAAATCTTTTTTCTTCTTCAACTTGAATTTTTAATTTAGTGATCATCTTCTCTAGTTCATCAAAGTTGGAATTTTTAGTTTCCTCTTTTCTTTTTAGTTCCACCTGTAGTGACTTGTTTTTCTTCTTTTCCATTTTTATAAATTCTATAGCGCTCAATGGTTCTTCTCTGTAGTAAACTTTTTCCTCTTCATATTCTTCTTCGATGCCTTCTTTATAGGATTTTTCTATTTCCATGAATATAAACCTTTTTGTATCACTTTCAGTGCCTTCATATTCTTCTGATGAGGTGTTGTCTTCTTTAGTGCAAACAATTTTATTGAAAAATTGTTTTTGGTTATTTTGCCTTCATATACTTGTTTTCTATTTGAATCATCTTCTTGTTGGCACAGGGGTAGACCCAAGTTTCAATGCTTCAAAAGCACACCAAAAAAACCCTAACTACCGGACCTTTCGGCAACACCTGCGAAGTAGGCGAAGTCTCACCCGAGGTAGAGGCAAGGGGGTTACAGAACTCAGGTGTCTTTAACCAAGCTGGGACATAGATCTGTGATTATAACACTTTGCAAAGTACTTTAATAACACTTAGAAGATGATCTGCACTAGTTTATTAGCTTCATTCACATCACAAAATAAACCCTAAGGTAGATCGGCGCAGTAACAATAAATATTAAGTACTTCAGCCACTTATCACACAGCACAGATTTAGCTCTAACATTCATTCATCCCTAATACATGTGAAGCACTAAGCATCTATAGATCTATCTAACATACATAAAGCAGATTCATAATATAATCAACACAGAACAAAGCAACCAAAAGACACAAGATATACGTGGATCACCCCAGTGTGGGGAAACGTCCACCAACTACTTCTTCTTCTCTATTATTCTTCAGTCTCTTACATTCATCTTCTCCTATGAACTAAGACACAGAGCCAAGATTTGCAGAGGACAATAGATATGTGCACTGAGCACCATATCCTCCTTCCCAAAATTAGGTCAAGGCACAGAGCCAACTCCTCTATCGAGCACAAAGCCTTACATAGACATTCTGTTGCACAAAGAATGCAGACTTACTTGCACTTAGCCACTTAGAATTCACTCTCTAAGTCTCTTACATAGCTTTTTCTCTCCACTTACAATACATACTTACATTTATTTATACTTTTAAAATAAGGCCTAATGATGGGTAAACCCATGGGTCGACATCCCATAACCCATTACAAAACCCTAAGAACCCCTTGTTGGGTCCACAAAGCCCACAAAACAAGTGAGATCTGTGATCTCAGCTCTGCCTAGGTGCTCTTTCCTCGTTCATTGTGTTGAAGTCCAAAAAGTGGTCAAACCTGACCAAGATTTCCTCAAAACTTGGCCGAGGGCCAACAGGCCCCCAACACTCACCTATGACTCATCCCGAGTCACTCAGGTCTGGGAAACGCTGCTTCAAAATCCTTGAGATTCACTCGAGCGGCCTCGACTTGCTTCTTCGCCTGAGCCTCCTGCTCATCAATTTCTTGGATCACTTGTTCTGTAATAGGCCCTTCCAGGCATTGTTCCACTGTCGCAACCACTTGGTCCAGTTGTGATCCTTCTCCTTCAATCTCTTCAAACACCTTGCAGGCTTCATCCTGCATAGGTTGCAGCTTCTGTGCAACTTCCATTACCCTTCCTTGGATGGCAGTAATATGTTGTTTTACTGTGCACTGTTCCTAAGATATTTTTATTATTTCTACCACAGTGAGTAGCTTCATATGCACTGTATTGACAGTTCCTACTGTTTCATTTCCCATAACTGCACTTCCATTTTCCTTAGCTCTGGATCTTCTGTGAGGTGTTCATAAGTCTGTGCACTTATGTCGCTCAAATACTTGCAGTCTAAAGCGAGGGCCCTGATTCTTCCAACTACATTCTTAGCGATTTCCTCCCTCTAATCATGCACATCCTATGGAGTGCTCGGTACTGCTTGAATCTCCAAATCTGTTATCCTGGCTTGAAGTTGTTGGATGGCCTCAACGAGCTTCACCACTTGAACCTCGATTGACTCATGTTCCTCTTGTGCCAAGCTTGCACAGAGCAAAGTGATTTTCTTACCGTTTCTTTGACTGAAATCTTCTCTGCAAGTAGTTGGTCCTTTTCTCTTTGTATCTTCACTTTGTCTTCCTCGAGCACCACCCAAAACTCATCTTTCTCATTTTCATAAGTGGCTACAAAGTACCTTGAAACTTGTAGTTTCTCTAAGACTTCCTCTTTCTCTTGCTTCAGGGCTTCTGTAGCCTTTTATTTTTCTTCTTGAACTTTCTAAAGTCGATCCTTTGTTGCATCTACTAATATTCTCATTTGGGCAGGCTCATCCCCCAATTCTACAGTCTTCGAAGAGGAAGGCACAATAGGTACTCTGCGGATCAATTGAATATATTGTTGTATCTCCTTTAGTTCCTTCTCGACCCTTCCATAAATCTCCCCTTACTTCGCTCCATATCTCTACATGAGATCTTCGAACACATCCTCCATTGCTCTATGGAATAGACTACTATCATCCTCTATAAGCGTGGCCTCTAGCTAGGGCTTGCTGGCATGGATGTTCTTTCTTAACAAAGGTTTCTATGGAGAAACCTTCCTCTTCCGCGTTGTTTCTACTTCAGAAGGGGGATCCTTCAGTGGTGTAGCTTCTCCTTCCCCTTTCTTTTCTCCTTCATCCCCTCCTCCTTCTCCATTTACTTCATCTCCTCCTCCTCCTCCTGTGGGTGAGCCAGATCTATTTTCTTCTAAGGCGTTGTCCTTCTCATCAGTCTCTATATTCTGAAATTATTCCTTTTTCTTCTTCTTCTTCACACTGGACTGTCCTGCATGCTCGAATCGGGTGACCAATGGGCTTCGTATAATGTCAGCGTTCGAGAGTTCAACATCAGTGACATGTGTCTGAAATTCCTCCAGCCATTCCTTCATGATCTTCTTCATGTCTTCATATGTCAGCTTGTAATAAGATTGTAGCTCCTCCTTGATCTCATCTCTACACATAGTGATATAGATAAAATGTGGATCTGTGCGGAGCTTGGCTATCGGTATGTACTAGTACAAGGTGCGAGGTGTCATGCGTGGGAATGACTCGATGGAAACATTCAGTTGTTGATAATAGGCATGGAACACATCATTCGACTATCATTTCTTTGACATGTTGTTGGTGTACCAAAAGGTTGAGAACCTAGTAGCCAATGGCTCTGATGGTTCAATCTTTAGGAAGGTGGCTCCTTCTGGAATTTTCCAAGCGACAAATGCAATCAATACGAGAATCTAGCTAAAGTGGAACTCGTATCCCTGATCCTGAGCTTCGCGACAGTCTTTCTCGAGTTCATTGATGAGGTAACTCGCCCAATTAATCTGCATCCCCTCCATGCATTTTCCTGCGAGGTCCACCACAATCCCAGTGACATGTGTGGGGCGGTTCTTTCTTATGAGCTTTCCATCTATGAGTTGGAAAGTGAGGTGTACTATGTCATTCTGGATAGAGGCTACCTTGTAGCCTCGCTTTCCCTTCTTGACTTTTTCGTAAGCCTCCTTGATGCGTTGTGCCAAGGAGCGATCCGAGGTCTTTCCTAGGTAAAAATGTTGAGGTTCGGGTCCCTGCATGCTTAATCCTATGATTGGGTGGATCAACGCTAGATCCACAATAATCCGTCAGTCGAGCCACAGGTATCCTCCATGGTAACAGGACAAGAGGAGTTTAACACAAGTGTTAACTTCCTGTTTTTGTCCAAAATAGGGAATCTTCATCACTTTAAGTATCGTGGACTATGCCAGATCCTTAATCCATGGCTGGGAGACTAGGTGAGGCTTCTTCCCAGTGGTCTTCATCAAGTATCTGTAAGGTGTGAGCATCAAATAGTTCTTTTTGTTGTCGAGTTTGAAATCATTGTTCTTCAGTAGCGGGATCTGTCCCAACTGACTCTCGTCTATGTGTATTCTTTTCAGGATGTACACGGTGATCAAATTGTATTCGAAGTCCCATGGGATGTTGTTGCGGTTAACCACTCCAGTCAAAGGTGGGATATAATCTGGTAAGATCGATGAGATCTGCTTCGCATTAGCCAAATCATGTTAAGCCCTAATATTGGCTCATTACCCCTTTATTGGGGCATATTATATTAGTAATTTTATTTTATTTATGTCAACTTTAGGCCATTAGTTGTAATTATACCTCCTAGTCTCCTATATATACCAAGGAGACATTTTCATTTTGAATCATCTTGTACTTGAACATTTAAGTGGGGTAAAAGGAGGTTGCCCCCTTGAAGAGGCTTATTATCTAAAATTATCTCTTTTTCAAGGCGTTGAGTACTTTTCCTAATGTTTTCTATGCTATATTGATGTTTTTTTCTTAACATATGGTATCAGAGCTCAAGGTCTTGGGGTTTCGTTGCTACATCTGAGACACCATGGAATTTTCGCTATAACATTTTTTCTACAATGTTTCAAAAGGAACGGCTTGGTGGATATTTAGTATATGGATCAAGGTACGTTTGATTCAAAATTAAACTCCTGAGACCTTATACTTTCAGAGATACAACCTATACAAGATAGGGTTCTGGAATCATCCTGAAATGAGTCATTGCGGAATTTTCGCTATAATTTTTTTTATGTAATGTTTCAGACCCTAAACTCCAAAGAACATTTACATAAATTATTCAGGTATCTATGGTAAAAATTTTAGCTTTTGGGTCATCATATATTTGTAGATACACCTTGTGTAAGATAGGGTATCTGACTAGTCCTATTGACTAGTCTCAACAAGGTGTTCCAGGTAAAACAATCATAACTTCTTGCTAGAGTATCCAAATTGAGGTGACTGGTTTCATTGGATCGTGGACAGTCTGCAGTATTTTGGGTGTGAGTTTCATAATTTTATATCAATTATTTTGTGCAGGGCATGCTATACAAGTGAGATCTCCTGGAAAGGCCAAAAATCGGCAAGTTGTGAGGAAGTTACCGTAAATTCCACTTGGCACATCCAATTTTGATCAGACCTATCGCATTATAGAGAAGAAATAGCAGAGAACTACCTAAAAGAAAGTTTCATACCCAGAAGGGATGAAACATGGGAGATAGAATAGAATAAATATTGTCTAGCAGAACCGCCTCAAAATCAAGATTCAAAAGTGATACTTGGCCAACATGCCACCAAAAAAGAGACCTTCTACACCAAATAAGCCTCCAGAAAATCCTAATTGGACTCTTGATGAAGGTGAAGAAATGCATAGGGACATAAATGAACTACAAAAGAAGATGGATTCAATGGAAGCTAAGTTGGATACTAAGATGGATTCAATGGAAGCTAAGATCATGGAAGTATTGAAAAATTTCGT
>JASDQU010274154.1:1882-12610 GCA_032191745.1 Picea mariana
TTAGAAATTTCTCCATTACTTTATCATTTAAATATTCCTCCTTGACTTTGTCACCTCACTTTATCATTTAAATAATCTTCTTTGATTTTGTCACTTCACTTTATTATTTAAATAATCCTTCTTGAATTTGTCACTTTACTTTTTCATTTAAATCACGATTTCTTCTTTTCAAGATCTTTGACTTCTTTGACCTTTTGGGGCTTTAAGCCAACATATGAGGGTCATCCAACTTCGTAAGTCCATAACTCTCAAACCGTGAGGAGTTATATGACGTTTCACATACCACTAGAAATGGCATGACATGTACAATCCATATAGAATATTATTACATTCAAATATATTAAAAATCATACCATTATACATGAAAAAACCTTGGGTCCATTACCCAAACCTTTATGCTACCAGAATTCATTACCAAACTTTCTTCAAGGGCTGACATCAATGACAACCAACCTTAATCAACAATATATCTATATGAATTTTAGGAGAAAGACAATGACCTTTGATAACAATTTATTGATCAACTTCATCTTCATTTTCAAGATGGTATTTGAGCACAGGCTGCAAATATGAACTGAAATATCCTTCCATGTAATCAGCCACATGATCATTAAATGCATGTGAAGGTTGTTGATCCTCCTCACTGACAACAATTTTCTCATGTAAAGCAATGTTATTGTTGTCAGACTTTCCTTCTTCCTATGTTATCTCATGAATTTCTTTCAACAATTCAAAAGAATGAAAACATAATGGAAGATGGTTTTCATGTGTTGGTCCACTACATCTTGAATATTCAACATCCTGTCTAGAGGGTTTATGATTTCAAACATTATAAACATTTTTCTTCGGCGTTTTGAAAGAAGAAAAACATAGTGGCATGGTTCCTTCACCTGATTCAAAACCTTTTTCATTTTCTCCACTATTGTCATATGCACAATTTTCAATTTTTTTAGATTGTTGAACACTCTCATTTTTAGGTTCATCTTAGACCAATGGATGCAATTTATTAACAATTTGTTCCAGTGAATCAGTGTGATTTGGCCTCAACACACATTCCATTGCTTCGAAGGGGATCTTAGAATTTTCTTTCAAAAATTTAAATGAAGAAAAGCATAAAGGTAAAGAATTCGCTTTAACTAATTCAATATTTTCTTCTCTGTGATTGTGATATGTAAACTAATTTCTCTCATTATACTGTTGAAAAAGAACATCTTCTGATAGAGGAAATGCAGTTGGTTGTTCTAGGAGGTCATTATCATAATCATTATCATATTCATTATATACAGGCAAATCAACAACATCTCCAATATTGTCTAACAAGAAAAATCTCGGGACATCAACCTGTTCCTCAACAAACTAATTTTCAACCTCATCTTTTTTACTATCTACAAATCAATATATGAAACAATCAGCTCCATGATTTTCATGGGGTGGATCAGAAATTATATAAGTACCTTCTCTTTCAATAGGTGGAATATGATCCTTTGCAGAATCATTTGCGTTCGAAACTTCAAGAGGACCTATGATATCATCAATTTTAGGCTCAAGATTCTAGTCAAATGTTCTCTGCTCATATTCATTCTCATGTCTTGGAACACCCAACCCTTCACTTCGAATCTGTTCACATGCTAGGATATTTTGTTGAATCTCCTGAGCATCATTGAACATTTTTTGTAAGGTCTCGGGTCTTCTTTCCATCAGGAGGAAAGACAAATCTGGGTGAAGAGTAGTGGCATACTAGAGCATGGAAGTAGCTTCAATAGGTTGGATTTATTTAGGTAGATCATAATAAATACTAGAAAACCTTCTACTACAAGTGGAAATAGTCTCATTGCTTTGCTCTTTCAAGGCATAAAATTCTGTAAGATGCAGGTCTAAAATTTCTTCTTACCCCAAAACTTCGAAAAAACACTCTTCAATTCTTCTCATGAGCTAATTGTCTCTGGATTCAAATGTTTGAACCATTCTTTGGTATCTCCTTTCAAGGATTGAGAGAAATCCCTCATACAAACATCGTCATGTTCAATATCAAACAAGTCTATAAAATTCTCAAAACCTTCGATGTGTTTTTCCATTGTGATGGCGCCATGTTCCCCATCGAACACAGGCAGGTACTCATAGTTCTTTGGAGGAAAATCATGAAGAATGTGGGATAATTTTAAGGGTCTATATTTGTGCTGAGTCTTTGGAGAGTGTTTGATCAAGTACATGAGGTGAAATATCAACCTTGGTTTCATGAGGCTCATCAACTTGGTCACGGTTATCACATGGCTCAAATGGGAGATTTTGATAAAATCAGTAATAAACTGAGGAGATATTTGCATAATCTTAAGAGGAGGATATACAATTTTAGGCTTATCATGATCATCATTTGCATGCAACAGGTGAAGAAAAATTTGTTTAGCATGTTCAGGGAAGGACCAGAGGTAATTTACAACAAACAATAAAATTTCTTGGAAAAAACCAATTTTAAGTACTTTTTTTCTTCCATGACACCTTTTCATACCCCTATCAAGAGATCTCATATTCGGATAGTGGAATCACCAATGTTGTTTTGGAAGCTGGATTCTTCATTGAGAGTGGAGTCACAAGTAAAAATTTAAATTTATGGATTCTTCTACCAATGGAATCACCTTCAAATTGATTTTTTGATGTGTGGAGTTTCCATAGCAAGAATACAACCAATATGTGTCTAAGTGTCTTCTTCTCTCAGATCTTCGAACTAAACCATGTCGTTCCTTCCCAAGTAAAATTGTTTTAATTTCATCCTCAAAAACAACACCATAATGTTAACACTCGGTAAATTTTGTTTGACTGATAGACAAACGACAGAGGTAACTATTTCAACCTACATTAGAGTTGGGCATTGGCCCGCTCTACTTAGAAATGGCTCTCTCGTGTCACTTGATATTTCTTTAGCAATCAATGGCTATATTTAGTTTGTTTTGGGTTTTTTTTATAAATTTTCTGGCCAAGAAGAGGAGGGACACTTAGGGCTATGGAGTCCAAATTCTGAAAGTGAATGAAAACAATGGTTGGCTGGTAGAACTCTCCAGAGGAAAAAGGCTAAATGAGGTCATGAATCTGAGTTGTAGATTGAAATTTGTAGAGTGTATGAGGAAAGGGGGAAAACAAGTAACTGCATCAGAGAATTAATGAAATGAATTTTGAATTAGCTAGGAAGAAAATTACACAGTTTAAATTGCTTGAGCCGAGAGCATTACAAAATGAATTTTGGGCCTTTAACTCTCCAATTTAAACATAAGAAAATGTAAATGGAATTAAAGAACATTGGAAATACATACAATGAAAGGAGACAAACTCATATCACCACCATTAGAATCTTTTCATAGAGAATTCAAAAAAGCTTCTACATATATATTCAGTTCAGCTACAGAAAATTACAAAGTCCTGCTACGAGGGTAGGTCCATCTCCGGTAAGTCCAAACATTCATTCATCTTTTTGATAGTATATATAGACAAATTACATCCAGGATTCAAAATGAATCATCTTCCCTAAAATTCCAAAAATAGACATCAGTTACTAAGAAGGATTAGCGTACAACAACTGAGCTCCTATTTTCCAGGGAACGTTATAATAAAAAAATGACATATTTGATATTTTTTCCTTAAATTCCACTTATCTATGTCATTACGAAATTTTCTAAAATGCACTTAATTTAGCTTGAAATCTATTTCAGATTAGAAATCTCTTCCTTTAAAGTGTCAAGCCAAGCAGGCTCGTTTTCTCCAATTCTTTAAACCACTTCATCTTTGACCTTTGTCTTCCATCACTTTCTCCTTTTACCCTTCCTATCTTTCATGGGACATCCATTCGCGTACCCATTGATGATTAAATCCTTCATGATAGGATTTAGTCTGATTTCTTCTCCTGACCCTGTTTCATTTGCAAGGTTTGTACGAAATTGTGTTTCCAATATTCATGCGACATGTTTTTCTTTCTTCTTCATTGATAAATTTGTCATATTATTTGAATATGCCGGTTCACTGGAGGTTGCTTGGTATTCCTTATCCATTTTCTCTATTTTTCCATGAAGTACGAGGTTATCTCCCTTAGCTGCATAGGAATTAGCAGGATGATTCAGTTTGTGATTACCCCATTCAGGAATGAAACGTTAATCACCCAAAACAGAGTAATGTCATCCATGTTTTGAATGGCATTCATCATTGAGTGCCAATCATAGTTTACTGATGAAATTAATTGCAAGGACAACGACTTATCACACTTGTCTATTGATTTCAAATGATGATCCTTCGAATCGGTTTTTTGGCACCATTCACCCATCATCGCATGGACGAAAAGTACCCAGATAATTGTCTTGGGGTGATTTGACATGTCGACAACTTTCTTTTTCCACATACGATCCTTGGATGTGAGACATTCAATGATATATTGACACATGACATTGGGGTGTAATCGATCGATTTCGAGCTCAACCGCTTTTCCCTTCGATATGCATCCAGGGGTGCCACATGGCCTTGAGGCGAAATCATGGTTTTCCTATCGACTCGCTTTCAAAAGATTAACTCCCATGCTAGTTATTGTCCCTCTATGATCCATGACCATTGATATGTGGTGTCTACGATCTATGACCTGTCGAGTCTCTTCAACTTCATCTTTCCACTATATTTATCCCTGTTCGCTAGATGTGGCCTCGTTTGCTAGTCTATCTCTCCTCCATACCGACTTATCCCCCGAATAAGTCCCGAGTTTGGGACTCCATATGAAAATATTTACAGTGATAGAAAAAGGAATCACAACAGGATCGATGATATCATCAGTTCCCATCGGATAGAAAAAATCCTCAAAAAAGGTCATTCAAAAATTATTTCCCAACTCCATTCTATTCAAGAAATTGAGACATCTATGGTGCATCGTGACCTCCAATGTACCATCTCCAAACACCAATATGTTTTTTACACTCCCCAGGGACTTTCTCCTTCTCATGGTCTTCATGATCATTCCATTCCTCTCATACCCATAAATATTCCTCCCAATGTTCGCCCTTATCGTCATCCCCTTGCTAAAAAGAATGAAATTGAGAAAATTGTTCAAGAATTTCTAGTCGCGGGTGTTATCCACCCTAGTACCATCCCCTATGGTCATGGTACTAAAAAAGGAAGGTACTTGGCATATGTGTCCCGACTTTCACGCCCTCAATAAACTCACCATCAAAGAAAAATTCCCCATTCCTTTCATCGATGATCTCTTGGATGAATTAAGTGGTGCTCAATATTTTAGTAAAATTGATCTATTTTCTAGCTACCACAAGATACATATGCAAGAGGAAGACATTCCTAAGACTACTTTTCACACACATGAGGGTCACTATGAATTCTTGGTCATGCACTTTGGCTTATTTAATGCTCCCTCCACTTTCCAAAGTCTCAGGAACCATGTTTTCCATCCTTTTCTCTGCCATTTTGTCCTAGTTTTCTTTGATGATATTCTCATCTATATTAAAACCTGGGAAGACTATCTTACCCATGTGGATCAATTTCTCAGGCTACTCTCTCAACACCAACTTTTTCTCAAGAAATATAAATGTGCCTTTGGAGCTTCAGAAGTGGAGTACTCAGGTCATATTGTCGGCAAGGATGGTGTAAGGGTGGATCCTAAGAAAATTGAATCTATGCAGGATTGGTCATGCCTAAAAAATCTCAAGAGATTGCATGGATTTTGGGGTTTAATAGGATATTACTGCAAGTTTGTTAAGAATTATGGAAAATTTGTCTCAACTCTTACTATTTTCCTAAAAACGAATTCTTTCACTTGGGCTCTAGAAGTTGATCAATCATTTCAAGCATTGAAAGAACACATGTGCACAACTCATGTCTTGGCCCTTCCTGACTTCAAAAAAAAAAATTCCTTTAATGTGATGCCTTCGGGAAAGGAATTGGCGCAATACTCATGCAAGAGGGTAGACCCTTGGCCTTCACTGGCAAACAAGTCTCAGAGAAATATCTTGGCTAATCAATATATGAAAAGGAAATGTTGGCTATTATGCCATATGTGGATCTCTGGCATCGTTATCTATTAGGGTAACGCTTCCAAATTAAAACCGACCATTAGAGCCTCAAGTATTTCCTATAACAAAGGATTTAATGCCAGGAACAACAAAAATGGGTGACCGAGATATTTGAATATCATTATGAGATCATTTATAAGAAGGTAAAATAAAATGTAGTGGTTGATGTTCTGTCTAGAAAGTACGAAGAAGAAGGATCCATTTTTTTCCTCTCCTTCATTGTACTAGATTGGATCCAAGTTTTTCTCCAAGAATGATTGCAAGACCCCAAAACTTCTCAATTGATCCAACAATTGAAACACAATTCTCCAGTTTCTCCAGTGTACGCTTGGCACAATGAAGAGCTTCGCTATAAAGGTCATATATATTTAAGCCACTAGTTGCAACATAAATCCACAGTGCTTTCTATGCTTCATGATTCACCCACAATAGGGAATTATGGGTTTACCAAAACCTATGAATGAGTTAAAAATTATTTTTCTAGGATGGTATTAAACAAGACGTTCGCACATTTGTGGTTTAATGTGATGTATGTTAATGCCACAAGAGGAAAAATGTCAAAACTACGGGCACACTACAACCACATCTGATTCCACCAGCTATTTGGAGGGACATTTCTATGGATTTCATTATGGGATTACCTAAATTTGGAAATAAGTCAGTCATCATGTTGGTAGTTGATCACCTTTCCAAATATTCTCATGTCTGTTCTATTCAACACCCATTCAAAGAATCCACTGTTGCTCTGATTTCCATGGACCATATTTTCAAGCTTCATGGAATGCCTCATTATATTGTATTTAACAAAGATCCCACTTTCACTAGCAATTTTTAGCAATAACTATTCAGGATCTAGGGCACATAATTACATCTCAGTACTACTTGTCACCCACAGATCGATGGAAAAAATAAAATTGTCAACAAGTGTTTGGAAAAATATTTGAGGTGTTTTTCATCTGACCAAGAACATTAGTGGGATTAGTGGTTACCCCTAGTTGAATGGTGGTATAACACATATTACCATACTGTTACCCATATCAATCCTTTTGAAGCAATATATGGAAAAAATCCCCCATCAATTCTTTCCTACATACCAGGGGTCTCGAAGGTTCAGGAGGTTAAAAAAACTCTTATATTTCATGCCACCATTCTCCCTGCTCTCAAAGACAATTTGGTCATGGATCAGAATCGTATGAAACAACAAGTAGATCAAGGACATTTTGAATGCCAATTTTCTTCAGGAGAGAGTTGTTTCTTTTTCTACATCCTTACAAGTAGAATTCACTCAAAGATTAACATTGTCAGAAGCTTTCTCCAAGATTTTATGGTCCTTATACTATTCTCAAGAGTGTGGGACCAGTGGCCTATCAGTTAGCTCTGCCCAGTCATTCTAAGATCCATATTTGTTTTCATGTCTCATGCTTAGGGAAGGTGATTGGAACTAAGTCTCAGAATCAAACCAATCTTCTGGAGTTGGATGTTGAAGGTTCCATATGGTTGCAACCACATGCAGTCTTCGACCAACGTGAGCATCATCTTTGTTAGCACACTATAAAGGAGGTGTTAGTGTAGTGGAAAGATACAACTCCATACGATGCCACCTGGGAGCCAGCCACTATTCTCCAGGAATTTCCTCATCTCAAGCCTTGAGGACAAGGCTTTTCTTCAAGGGGGAGGGCATGTTAGAGACCTAAACCCCTAACTTCTCATGTACATAGAATAATATATTTCCATGTAATAAATGTTAGGATATTTAGACACTTAGGAGTTAGTAAGATCTACTTGGTCTATTGTGTCATTAGGTATAAGTGTGTTTTCTAGTGTGTTTATTTAGTATGCATTAGTATGCATTTGTAGTTAGGAAGTCCGACGGTCCTGATATGTTCCCGACATAGAGTGATCTGACAGTTCATGCTCTCCTCGATATTAACGACCATTGATCCATGGCTTAACACCCGATTGGTCCATGATATCTATTTAAAGAGCATGGAGGGTCATTTGTCAATGATCAATTTTGAGAAACTCTCTTGTAAAATCTCTCTGTAATCTTTTCTTTGCATTAATAAACTACTCCAAGTGGCCACATTGGTTGGGGCTATGGATGTTTCCCCATAGGGTTTTTACCACATGAAAACATAGGTGCATTGATATCTGGTTATGTGAGTGGTTACTGAAGGTGTTCGTCCTCTGTTGGAATACTTGTGTTGTCGAACATGGTATCAGAGCCTATTTGAAGACGCGCTCCTATTGAAGATCGAGATTGTGAAGCCGAGTTTCCTCATCTCCACTTTCTATCATTTACGTACATTTTTGGGCTGAGAGTAGTGTTCCATTAAGTCTATAGTGCTTGTTTCAGTCAGGAACACTTTTCATTTCACTTGAAAAGGTTTTTTTTTGCCCAAGATATGGCCATTACAGTCAGATCGCAAGGTATAAAGTTTGAATACGCATTTTTTTAAATTTTTGGAGAGTAGTATTTTGGTTTTATTTTGGTTTTGCTTTATTTATTTCTAGGTTGCTACTCTTTAGATCTGTGTATGCTCTTTGCCCTGCACCCTGTGCGATCTCAGAAAATTAGAAATAGATAGGAAAAGGTGCATCTTCTGGGTAAGCTAACCGAGATCTAACCCTTGTTGTCATCGAGAAGCGAAATTTTTTTCTTGTGTGAAAATAATTTTTTTTAGCACGCTCTCCAAGGTTGTCTTCCACAACAACAACAACAACAACACCCCCAATCCTCCTTTTGAACATTACAATATGTTTTGCTACATCATTTGGTTAAAATTTTCCTTATTAAGTAAAAGGTCTTGAGTTCAAGTCTCTCTTTTGTTACCTTTTTTGAAAAAGTTCATGCTAAAATTGTAAAGTGTATTTCACTTCAAGTATAAAAGTGAATCACTATAAGTAGCTTTAAAATTTTATTTTAGAGTTATTTATTTTGCATGCAACTTTTCTGTTATAAAGTAACTTCATTGTAAAAGTGATCCCCACTTCTCTTTATAAAAGTGGGTCACTTCATAAAGCAACTTACACAATCACGGGGTCATTTGGTTACCGATTGTGACTTTTTTAAAAAGGGCATAACTCTAACATCGAATGTCCATTTTCAGTGCCCTTTTTTTTTAAACCTGCATAACGTTTCGAGCTATTTCCATCCAGATCATCAGTTTCAGTTTTTAAATCCAAATTATCTGCATATTTAATATGGCTTCTACAAGTACTGTCTTTCTTACCAACAACACCTACTTCCAATGGAAATTTCATATGGAAGATTTATTAAGAAGTAAAGGCTTGTACTGAATGTAAATTCTAACCATGTACAATGTCTACTGTAAACAGATATTCAGAAAAGAATAAAAAAGATACAATGCCAAATGCAAACATTACACAAATATTTTTCCCCTGGAAACCCAAACCGGGAAAACCAACATATATTATATTCATACATTGTGTTACATTGTTTACAATACAATATACATATAGGATCCAGCGGCATCCAAAACCCTAACCCAATGACCTGGATTAGTCCAAAACCCTAAATCTTTAACCGGAAATAGAAAACCATCAGCAAAAACCATGTGCCAAAAAAACCACCTAAATACATGACACGTTTCTCGAGGTAGGTGTCACGTTTCCCGAGGAAGAAAAAAATTTATGGGGGCGCTTCCCCCCTGTGCGCCCGATGCATACGCTCAGACACTACTACTCATGCAAAGAATATAACACATACCCAACATTCTCCCACTTGTTGTTTTCTTTGCACAGAGGGGGTTACCGGGTTACATAGTCAAAAATCCAAGGCAGCAATGCCCATGGATCCTCTACACCAAGAGAACTTCTCAGTGCTCACAGATTTTGTTAATGACTCTGCAACATTCTTCAAAGTGTCCACCTTCATTAGTGATACTTTCTTTTCTTCAATCATGTCTCTCACAAAGTGATATTGAACATCAATGTGCTTTGTCTTTGAATGATAAGTAGGATTCTTTGCTAGAAAAATTGCACTATGACTGTCACACTCTATCCTTAAAGCTTGTTGTACCAACCCAATACCTGAACACAATATTTGTAACCATATTGCTTCCTTACTTGCATGAGTAGTTGTCATGTATTCAGATTCTGTAGTTGAAAGTGCCACTACAGCCTGTCTTTTGCTCATCCAATTGATTGCTCCTCCAAACAGGTTAAACACATACCCTCTTGTAGATCTCCTACGATCCAAATCTCCAGCCCAGTCTGCATCCAAAAATCCATGTATATCGACCACTCTGTCCAATCCCGATCTTCCTTCGTAGCACAATCCATAGCTATCAGTGCCATGCAAATACCTGAAAACCCTTTTTACTACTATCCAATGCTCCTTCCATGGTTTTCACATATACCTGCTCAAAACTCCCACTGCAAGTGCAATGTTCGGTCTAGTACATACCATTGCATACATGAAACTACCAACTGCACTTGCATATGGAACATGAGACATGTCCTCCTCTTCTTCATGTGTCTTGGGACACTGATCCGCAGATAACTTTACACCAACAGAAATAGGAACCTTGACCGGTTTACATTCCTGCATATTAAACCTCTGCAATATTGTCTCGACATATTTTCTCTAATTTAACAAGAGTTTCCTCCTTTTTCGATCTCTTTTAATTTCCATGCCCAAAATGAAATTTGAAGC
>JASDQU010274154.1:27141-39715 GCA_032191745.1 Picea mariana
ATGGCTTCCGCCCAATACTTTAGACTTAATCCCTTAGATTGGATCATACAATTAGCCATTTCTTTTAATGTGCAGTTCTTTCTCTCAGCAACACCATTTTGTTGTGGTGTATATGGAATAGTGTGTTGCATTTGGATTCCCTGTGTAGTGCAGTAGCTTGTAAAATTATTGTTCACATATTCGCTTCCATTATATGTTCTTAACCTTTGAACTTGATGTCCAGATTGCTTTTCTACAAGGGCCTTGTAGGCCAAAATTTTTTCAAAAACTTCATTCTTGAGCTTTAAGAAGTAAACCCAAGTACATCTGGAAAAGTCATCAATGAAGGTTAAGAAATACTTGCACCTAGAAAAAGAAGGAGAAGAAAGTGGACCACACAAATCACTGTGAACAAGCTACAAAGGACCCGAGGTGTGCCAAGAGGCACGTTTGTCAAAACTGTCTGGATGATTTTTGCCGAGAACACAACCGACAGAAACACCATCTCTACATGAAACAAGAGGAAGACCAATCACCATCAGTTGATTACATAGTTTCTGCAATGAACGATAGTTTAGATGACCAAACCGCTAATGCCAAAGTTTGCTCAAGTCATTGCTATGAGCAACAAAAACTGATGAAAAAGCTCATGACCCAAAGTTTTCAAACTTGACATACAACCTAGTAATATCATCAACAATTCCAGTTGCAAGAACATGCTTAGGATATTTTAGATCCTTGATTAAAACTTGGTGAGGTGAAAAATCGACGGTTTTACCTTCACCTGAATGAGTGATTTGATATACTGATAGAAGGTTACAAGAAAGACTTGGAACACATAATACATCATTGAAATGACCATTATCCACTTGAACTATTCCAGATCCTACAACACTGAGAGATCTATCATCACCAACAAATATTTTCTTGGTGTTACATTCATTTAGAGCATAAAATATGGCTTTATCCTTAGCCATATGATAAGATGCTCCCGAATCAATAAGCCACTCATTATAACAAGAAGTATTAGTAGAATTTGAATTGAAGGAGAAACCATAAGCAAAAAGTTCATGTCCATGAGAAGAATAAGTAGAATCAATATTGATGTTGTGCTTCTTCATCACTGCTTCTAAAGATGCCATCTTCTTGAAACATTTGGACTCATCATGACCATATTTATCACAAAATTTGCAATGTCTATTAGTATTCTTACTTTTATATTTTTCTCCTTTGTCACCAGTAGGAGCTGAAGCTGTCTGAGCAGGTTTGGGACCCTTATGTTGTTTGTTGTTGTACCAAGGATGTTGCTTCTTGGGATACTTGGGTTTATCTTTCTATTGGGGAACTAAGGCTTTGTTGGAGGGACTTGTAGTGTTCATCACTCCAAATTGTACAAGATTATCTTCCTCTCGAATCAAAGAAGCACAAAAGGACTCAAGAGTGGGTGTTTCATAAACTTCTTCCCCTATAGCCTCTCTCATGGCATAAAAGGTAGATACAAACATAGAATATGCACTACCTAGCTTAGAAAGAATAAGATAGATGCAACGCTCTTCCTCCATCTTTATCTTACATTCTTCACATAAAATTCTAAGTGTTTTAAACCCAGATAGATAGTCTCCAAGGCAAGAAAAATAATTTGGACTCAAGGTCAGTATTTGATTTTCTAACTATTGTGCTCGAATAATATTGAGTTTACCAAACAGAGATTCAATCATGTTCCAAGATTCTTTGGGGTCATCAATATCTTGAAGGTTGTACCTTAAATTAGGAGAGATGGAAATTTCGATTAGTCCACGTGCTTCGTCATTCCTATTATCCCACTTGGCTTTCTTATCAACATCAGTGGGTGTTTTTTCCTTTCCCAAGGTAATCTGGTACAAGCCTTTACTTAATAAATCTTCCATATGAAATTTCCATTGGAAGTAGTTGTTGTTGGTAAGAAAGATAGTACTTGTAGAAGCCATACTAAATATGCAGATAATGTGGATTTAAAAACTGAAACTGATGATCTGGATGGAAATAGCATGAAAAGGTATGTGGGTTTAAAAAAAATGGTACTGAAAACAAGCTTCCGATGTTAGAGTTATGCCCTTTTTAAAAAAGGCACAATCAGTAACCAAATGACCACGTGATTGTGTAAGTTGCTTTATGAAGTGACCCACTTTTATAAAGAGAAGCGGGGATCACTTTTACAATGAAGTTACTTTATAACAGAAAAGTTGCATAAAAAATAAATAACTCTAAAATAAAATATTAAAGCTACTTATAGTGATTCACTTTTATACTTGAAGTGAAATACACTTTACAATTTTAGCATGAACTTTTTCAAAAAAGGTAACACAAGAGAGACCTGAACTCAAGACCTCTTACTTAATAACCTGGCAACTTTTAACCAAATGATCTAGCAAAACATATTGTAATGTTCAGAAGGAGGATTGGGGGTCTTGTTGTTGTTGCTATTGTGAAAGACAACCTTGGAGAGCATGCTAAAAAAGAAAAAAAATCACACAAGAAAAAAATTTCGCTTCCCGATGACAACAAGGGTTAGATCTCAGTTAGCTTACCTGGAAGATGCACCTTTTCCTATGTGTTAATGATTTGCCAAGATTTCACAAGGCACGGGGAAAAGAGCATTCGCAGATCTAAAAGAGTAGAAACCCGGAATTAAATAAAATAAAACCAAAATACTACTCTGCAAAAATTTAAAAAAATGTGTATTCAAGCTTTATACCTCCGGATTTGACTGTAATGGCCATATCTTGGGCAAACAAAAACATTTTCGAGTGAAAGGAAAAGTGTTCTTGACTGAAATGAGTTCTCTGGATGTAATGGAACAGTCCTATCAACCGAGAAGTGTACGTAAATGACATAAAGTGGAGATGAGGAAACTCGGCTTCACGATATCGATCTTCAACAGGAGTGTGTCTTCAAACAGGCTTTGATACCATGTTCGACAACAAAGGTATTCCAACAGAGGACGAACACCTTTAGTAACCACTCACATAACCAGATCAAATATCAAGACACTGATGTTTTCAAATGGTAAAACCCCTACGAGGAAACATCCACGACCCCAACCAATGTGGCCACTTGGAGCAGTTTATTAATGCAAAGAAAAAGATTACAGAGATATTTTAAAAGAGAGTTTCTTAGAATCGATCATCGATAAATGACCCTCCATGCTCTTTAAATATATATCATGGACCAATCGAGTGTTAAGCCACGGATCAATGGTCGTTAATATCGAGGAGAGTATGAACTATCGGATCACTCTATATCGGGAACATATCATGACCGTCGGATTTCCTAACTACAAATGCATACTAATGCAGACTAAAGAAACACACTAGAAAACACACTTTTACCTAACGACACAATAGACCAAGTAGATCTTACTAACTCCTAAGTGTCTAAATATCCTAACATTTATTACATGGAAATATATTATTCTATGTACATGAGAAGTTAGGGGTTTAGGTCCCTAAAATGCCGTCCCCCTTGAAGAAAAGCCTTGTCCTCAAGGCTTGAGATGAGGAAATTCCTAGAGAATAGTGGCTGGCTCCTAGGTGACATCGTCTGGAGTTGTATCTTTCCACTGCACTAACACCTCCTTTATAGTGCTCTAACAGAGATGATGCTCACGTTGGTCCAATACTGCATGTCGCTGCAACCATATGGAACCTTCAACATCCAACTCCAGAATATTGGTTTGATTCTGACACTTAGTTCCAATCACCTTCCTTAAGCATGAGACATGAAAAAAAATATGGATTTTAGAATGAATGGGTAGAGCTAACTGATAGGCCACTGGTCCCACACTCTTGAGAATGGTAGAAGGACCATAAAATCTGGGAGAAAGCTTCTGACAATGTTCAAAATTGAGTGAATTCTACTTGTAAGGATGTAGAAAAAGAAACAACTCTCTCCTGAAGCAAATTGGAATTCAAAATTTCCTTGATCTACTTGTTGTTTCATACGATTATGAGCCATGACCAAATTGTATTTGAGAGCAGGGATAATGGTGGCATGAAATATAAGAGTTTTTTTAACCTCCTGAACCTTCGAGACCCCTGGTATGTAGGAAAGAACTGATGGGGGATTTTGTCCATATACTGCTTCAAAATGATTCATGCAGGTAACAGTATGGTAATATGTGTTATACCACCATTCAACTAGGGGTAACCACTAAGCCCACTGATGTTTCTGGTTAGATGAAAAACACCTCAAATATTTTCCAAACACTTGTTGACAATTTTATTTTGTCCATCGGTCTGTGGGTGAAAACTAGTACTGAGATGTAATTATGTACCCTAGAGCCTTAATATTTATTGCTAAAAATTGCTAGTGAAAGTGGGATCTTTGTTAGATACAATATAATGAGGCATGCCATGAAGCTTGAAAATATGGTCCATGGAAATCAGAGCAACTGTGGATTCTTTGAATGGGTGTTGAATAGAACAAACATGAGAATATTTCGAAAGGTGATCAACTACCACCATGATGACTGACTTATTGCCAAATTTAGGTAAGCCCATAATGAAATCCATAGAAATGTCCCTCCAAATAGCTGGTGGAATCAGATGTGGTTGTAGTGTGCCCAGAGTTTTGACATTTTCCCCCTTGTGGCATTGCCAGACATCACATTGAACCACAAAGGTGTGAACGTCTTGTTTAATACCATCCTAGAAAAATAATTTTTAACTCATTCATAGGTTTTGGTAAACCTGAAATTCCCTATTGTGGGTGAATCATGAAGCGTATAAAGTATTGTGGATTTACGTTGCGTCTGGTAGCTTAAATATATACGACTTTTATAGCGAAGCTCTTCATTGTGACAAGAATACATTGGAGAAACTGGAGAATTGTATTTCAATTCTTGGATCAATTGAGAAGTTTTGGGGTCTTGCAATCATTCTTGGAGAAAAACTTGGATCCAATCTAGTACAACGAAGGAGAGGGAAAAAATGGATCCTTCTTCTTCGTACTTTCTAGACAGAGCATCAACCACTGCATTTTATTTTACCTTCTTATAAATGATCTCATAATGATAGTCAAATATCTCGGTCACCCATTTTTGTTGCTTATGGCATGAAATCCTTTGTTCTAGGAAATACTTGAGGCTCTAATGGTCGGTTTTAATTTGGAAGCGTTACCCCAATAGATAACGATGCTAGATATCCACATATTGCATAATAGCCAACATTTCCTTTTCATATATTGATTAGCCAAGATATTGCTCTGAGAGTTGTTTGCTAGTGAAGGCCAAGGGTCTACCCTCTTGCATGAGTATTGCGCCAATTCCTTTCCCGGAGGCATCACATTCGAGGAATTTTTTTTTGTGAAGTTAGGAAGGGCCAAGACATGAGTTGTGCACATGTGTTGTTTCAATACTTGAAATGATTGATCAACTTCTAGAGTCCAAGTGAAAGAATTCATTTTTAGGAAAATAGTAAGAGGTGAGACAATTTTTCCATAATTCTTAACAAACTTGCAGTAATATCCTATTAAACCTCGAAAGCCATGCAATCTCTTGAGATTTTTTGGGTATGACCAATCCTTCATAGATTCAATTTTCTTAGGATCCACCCTTACACCATCCTTGCCGACAATATGACCCAAGTACTCCACTTCTAAAGCTCTAAAGGCACATTTATATTTCTTGAGAAAAAATTGGTGTTGAGAGAATAGCCTAAGAACTTGATCCACATGGGTAAGATGGTCTTCCCAGGTTTTAATATAGATGAGAATATCATCAAAGAAACCTAGGACAAAATGACGGAGAAAAGGATAGAAAACACGGTTACTGAGACTTTGGAAAGTGGAGGGAGCATTACATAAGCCAAAGTGCATGACCAAGAATTCATAGTGACCCTCATGTGTGTGAAAAGTAGTCTTAGGAATGTCTTCCTCTTGCATATGTATCTTGTGGTAGCCAGAACATAGATCAATTTTACTAAAATATTGAGCACCACTTAATTCATCCAAGAGATCATCGATGAAAGGAATGGGAAATTTTTCTTTGATGGTGAGTTTATTGAGGGCGCGAAAGTCAGGACACATATGCCAAGTACCTTCCTTTTTGAGTACCATGACCATAAGGGAATAATAGGGGCTGGTACTAGGGTGGATAACACCCGCAACTAGCAATTCTTGAACAATTTTCTCAATTTCATTCTTTTCGGCAAGGGGATGACGATAAGGGTGAACGTTGGGAGGAATATTTATGGGTATGAGAGGAATGGAATGATCATGAAGACCACGAGAAGGAGAATTTCCCTGGGGAGTGTAAAAAACATATTGGTGTTTGGAGATGGTACATTGGAGGTCAGGATGCACCATAGACGTCTCAATTTCTTGAATAGAATGGAGTTGGGAAATAATTTTTGAATGACCTTTTTTGAGAATTTTTTCTATCCAATGGGAATTGATGATATCATCGATCTTGTTGTGATTCCTTGTTCTATCACTGTAAATATTTTCATATGGAGTCCCAAACTCGGGACTTAGTCGGGGGATAAGTCGGTATGGAGGAGAGATTGACTAGCGGACGAGGCCACATCTAGCAAATGAGGCTAAATATAGCAGAAAGGTGAAGTTGAAGGGACTCGACGGGTCATAGATCATAGACACTGCAGATCAACGATCATGGATCATAGAGGGACAAGAACTAGCATGGGGGTTAATCTTTTGAAAGTGAGCTGATAGGAATACCATGGTTTCGCCTCGAGGCCATGTGGCACCCTCAAATGCATATCGGAGGGAAAAGCGGTTGAGATCGAAACCGATCGATTACACCCCGATGTCACGTGTCAAGATATCATTGAATGTGTCACATCCAAGGATCGCATGTGGAAAAAGAAAGTTGATGGCATGTCAAATCACCCCAAGACAATTGTCCGGGTACTTTTCCTTCATTCGATGCTGGGTGAACGGTGCAAAAAAACTGATTTGAAGGATCATCATTTGAAATCAATAGCTGAGTGTGATAAGTCGTTGTCCTTGCAAGTACTTCGTCAGTAACCTATGATTGGCAGTCAATGATGAATGTCATTCAAAACATGGATGAAATTACTCTGTTTTGGGCGATTAACGTTTCATTCCTGAATGGGGTAATCACAAACTAAATCGTCCTGCTATATCCTATGCAGCTAAGGGAGATAATCTCGTACTTTATGGAAAAACAGAGAAAATGGATAAGGAATAACAAGCGACCTCCAGTGAACCGGCATATTCAAATAATATGACAAATTTATCAATGAAGAAGAAAGAAAAACTTGTCGCACGAATACTGGCAAAAAAATTTCATACAAAGCCTGCAAATGAAACAGGGGYAGGAGAAGAAATCAGACTAAATCCTATCATGAAGGATTTAATCATCAATGGGTATGTGAATGGATGTCCYATGAAAGCTGGCAAGGGTAAAAGGAGCAAGTGACGGAAGACAAAGGTCAAAAAAATGAGCATGCTTGGCTTGACACTTTAAAGGAAGAAATTGCTAATCTGAAATACATTTCAAGCTAAATTAAGTGCGTTTCAGAAAATTTTGTAATGACATAGATAAGTGGAATTCAAGGAAAAAATCTCGAATATGTCATTTTTTTTATTATAACGTTCCCTATAAAATAGGAGCTCAATTGTTGTACGCTACTCCTTCTTAGTAAATGATGTCTATTTTTGGAATTTTAGGGAAGATGATTCGTTTTGAATACCGGATGTAGTTTGTCTATATATACTATCAAAAATATGAATGAATGTTTGGACTTACCAGAGATGGGCCTTCCCTCGTAGCAGGACTTTGTAATTTTTTGTAGCTAAACTAAATATATATGCAGAAGATTTTTTGAATTCTCTATGAAAAGACTCTAATGGTGGTGATATGGGTTTGTCTCCTTTCATTGTATGTATTTCTAGTGTTATTTAATTCCATTTACATTTTCTTCTATTTAAATTGGAGAGTTAAAGGCCCATAATTCATTTTGTAATTCTCTCGGCTCAAGCAATTTAAACTATGTAAATTTCTTCTTAGCTAATTCATAATTCATTTCATTAATGCTCTGATGTAGTTACTTGTTTTCCCCCTTTCCTCATACACTCTGCAAATTTCAATTTACAACTTAGATTCATGACCTCATTTAGCCTTTATCCTCTGGATTGTTCTACCAGCCAACCATTGTTTTCATTCACTTTCAAAATTTTGACTCAATAGACCTAAGTGTCCTTCCTCTTCTTGGCCAAGAAATTTATAAAAAAAACCCAAAACAAGCTAAATATAGCCACTGTTTGCTAAAAAAATATCAAGTGACACTAGAGATCCATTTCTGGGTTGAGTAGGCTAGTGCCCAGCTCTAAAGTAGGTTGAAATAGTTACCTCTGTCATTTGTATATCAGCCAAACAAAATTTACACAGAGTTAACATTATGGTGTTGTTTCCGAGGATGAAATTAAAACAATTTTACTTGGGAAGGAACGACATGGTTGGGTTTGAAGATCTGAGAGAAGTAGACACTTAGACACATATTGGTTGTGTTCTTGCTCTAGTGACTCCACACGTCAAAAAATCAATTTGAAGGTGATTCCATTGGTAGAAAAATCCAGAAATTTAAATTTTTACATGCAACTCCACTCTCAATGAAGAATCCATCTTCCAAAACAACATTTGTGATTCCAATGTTCGAATATGAGATCTCTTGACAGGGGTATGAAAAGGTGTTGTGGAAGAAAAAAAGTACTTAAATTTGGTTTTTTCCAAGACATTTTATTGGTTATTGTAAATTACCTCTGGTCCTTTCCTGAACATGCTAAACAAATTTTTCTTCACCTGTTGCATGCAAATGATGATCATGATAAGCCTAAAATTGTATATCCTCCTCTTAAGATTATGCAAATATCTCCTCAGTTTATTACCGATTTTGATAAAAATCTCCCATTTGATCCATGTGATAACAGTGACCAAGTTGATGAGCCTCATGAAACCAAGGCTGATATTTCACCTCCTGTACTTGATCCAACATTCTCCAAGACACAGCATAGATACAGAACCTTATAATTACCCCACATTCTTCATGATTTTCCTCCAAAGAACAATGAGTACCTACCTGTGTTTGATGGGGAACATGGTGCCATCACAGCAGAAAAACACATCGAAGGTTTTGAGCATTTTATAGACTTGTTTGATATTGAACATGACGATGTTTGTATGAGAGATTTATCTCAATCCTTGAAAGGAGATACCAAATAGTGGTTCAAACATTTGAATCTAGAGATAATTAGCTCATGGGAAGAATTGAAGAGTGTTTTTCCAAAATTTTGGGGTAAGAAGAAATTTTAGACCTGCATCTTACAGAATTTTATGCCTTGAAAGAGAAAAGCAATGAGACTATTTCCACTTTCAATAGAAGGTTTTCCAGTATTTATTATGATTTTCCTAAATAAATTCAACCTATTGAAGCTACTGCCATGCTCTAGTATGCCACTACTCTTCACCTAGATTTGTCTTTCCTCCTGATGGAAAGAAGACCTGAGACTTTACAACAAATGTTCAATGATTCTCAAGAGATTCAACAAAATATCCTAGCATGTGAACAGATTCGAAGTGAAGGGTTGGGTGTTCCAAGACATGAGAATGAATATGAGCAGAGAACATTGAATAGAATCTTGAGCCTAAAATTGATGATATCATAGGTCCTCTTGAAGTTTCGAATGCAAATGATTATGCAAAGGATCATATTCCACCTATTGAAAGAGAAGGTACTTATATAGTTTGTGATCCACCCCATGAAAATCATGGAGCTGATTGTTTCATATATTCATTTGTAGACAGTAAAAAAGATAAGGTTGAAAATCAGTTTGTTGAGGAATAGGTTGATGTCCCAAGCTTTTTCTTGTTAGACAATATTGGAGATGTTGTTGATTTTGCCTGTATATAATGAATATGATGATGATTATGATAATGGCCTCCTAGAACAACCAAYTGCATTTCCTCTATTAGAAKATGTTCTTTTTCAACAGTATAATGAGAGCAATTAGTTTACATATCACAGTCACAGAGAAGAAAGTATTGAATTAGTTGAAGCAAATTCTTTACCTTTATGCTTTTCTTCATTTAAATTTTTGAAAGAAAATTCTAAGATCCYCTTCGAAGCAATGGAATGTGTGTTGAGGCCAAATCACACTGATTCACTAGAACAAATTGTTAAGAAATTGCAGCCATTGTTCGAAGATGAACCTAAAAATGAGTGTGTTCARCAATCCAAAGAAATTGAAAATTGTGCATATGACAAYAGTGGAGAAAATGAAAAAGGTTTTGAATCAGGTGAAGGAACCATGCCACTATGTTTTACTTCTTTCAAAACGCTGAAGAAAAATGTTTATAATGTTTGAAATCATAAACCCTCTAGACAGGTTGTTGAATATTCAGGATGTAGTGGATCGACAAATGAAAACCATCTTCCATTATGTTTTCATTCTTTTGAATTGTTGAAAGAAAATTATGAGATAACATAGGAAGAAGGAAAGTCTCACTTCAATAAAACTGCTTTTACATAAGCAAATTGTTGTTAGTGAGGAGGATCAACAACCTTCACATGCATTTAATGATCATGTGGCTGATTACCTGGAAGGATATTTTAGTTCATATTTGCAGCCTGTGCTCAACTACCATCTTGAAAATGAAGATGAAGCTGATCAATAAATTTTTATCAAAGGTCATTCTCTTTCTCCTTAAATTCATATAGATATATTGTTGATTAAGGTTGGTTGTCATTGATGTCAACCCTTGAAGAAAGTCCGGGAACAAATTCGGGTAGCATAAAGGTTTGGGTAATGGACCCAAGGTTTTTTCATGTATAATGGTATGAGTTTTAATATATTTGAAGGTAATAATATTCTATATGGATTGTACATGTCATGTCATTTCTGGTGGTATGTGGAACGTCACATAACTCCTCACGGTTTGAGAGTTATGGCCTTACTAAGTTGGAGGACCCTCATATGTTGGCTTAAAGCCCCAAAAGGTCAAAGAAGTCAAAGATATTGAAAAGAAGAAATTATGATTTAAATGACAAAGTAAAGTGACAAATTCAAGAAGGACTATTTAAATAATAAAGTGAAGTGACAAAATCAAAGAAGATTATTTAAATGATAAAGTGAGGTGACAAAGTCAAGGAGAAATATTTAAATGATAAAGTAATGGAGAAATTTCTAATTATGGAAAGTGGTTAACCTTAAAAATGAGGAAAATAGGTTAAGTGACCTATAAATGGGTTAAGTGACCTAGAAATGGGTTAAATGACCTAGAAATAGGTTAAGTAACCTAGAGATGGGTTAAGTGACCTAGAAGATGGAGAGTATAAATAAGAGGCAAGGCTCTCTCATTTAATATCACACTTGAGAATATTGAATATATATAGGTGAATGAGCTAACCAAAGGATATATAAGTTCAATTTCAGAGGGAAGGTGAAGAAATGAAGCCTGAAACTCAAGGGAGGATAAATGCTTTTGATGATGTTTTCTAAGGTATGTTATTTACAGGTCATCTCACCATTTTCGAAATAATTTTTTTTCTAGAATTATTCAGACTGTGAAATTGATATTCCATTGAGGAAAAATATCGAAATATGTGTGGTAAAAAATTAAGATTTTGGGTCGTTTTATTTTCGGAGTTACACTCCGTGGAAAATAGGGTTTGTGGCTAGTCCTGAAACTAGTCTAAAACATGTGTTTCAGGTAAAAACGTCATAACTTATTCATAACAGATCCAAATTCAGTAATACAAAATGAGTTTGTTATATTATAGTCTAGTAGGATGTGTAACATTTTCATATCGATTCAAAAAATATTTCGTGCAGGGCATGCTCTACAATGTCTCTCTCTAGAATAACACATAATTCAACAAGGTATGCCATTTTTGCGATAACTCATTTTCTGAGACGTTCCAAGTAGTGACACATGAAGGAATTGCATAAACCACACTGAAGAGAATTTTTTATCAGTTTCATATCTTTATTCATTACAGGTACATAGTTATGATTATTTCAAGTTAGGGTTGTTGACTAATCCAAAACAAGTCATGTGAGACTAAAGAAAATTTTGATGAAAATGCTAGTATCTTGTTGTTAAAGTTAAAGAAGGTTTGAAGGTATGTGATCATATAAACTAGTTCTCTTACAAAGTTACAAATCATATTTGGATCATGATATTTATGAGGGCTTTGGGTTGAGGTGCATGTTGGGTACATGGTTGAAACAAGTAGTTGATGAGTTGGCACATACATGAGGTGTATAGTTGATGATGTTGGTACATATTGATGATTCATAGTTGATGAGTAGTTGACACATGATTGGTACATACTTGGTGTTAGAAAAACAGGACCGTGGAGTAATAAAATAAAACAAATGCAGAAACAAAACACATAAGACACACAATACAAGAGAGACACAGATTTACGTGGTTCACCCAGTGTGGGCTATGTCCATCAGAGAAATTGCCAGGTCCTTCCTTTATTATTATCTAGCAAATGAAGGGATACAACCTACAACAAAACCCATTGTAACTTCCTCTTCTTTCTCTCACAGTCTCCTCTCTCAGAATACA
>JASDQU010274161.1:0-10289 GCA_032191745.1 Picea mariana
TTGTCGTACAACCTTTCCTTTCAGATTCGGGTTGAAAAATTCCTACACATTTCTTCATGTTAAGAATTTGGCCATTTCACCACTGCAATATTATTCAGATTGGAGTATAACTCCGAATGAGTTTAAAAAAAATTATAGTGGTCCTGTCAACACCCTTATTTGGGTCCTATCCCATTGGATTCCTCTCCTCTCCCTGATCACAGTGGTACCTTTCATTTTCAAGCCTTTTCTCAGTGGACTCGACCCCCTTCCCGACACCCCTATTTGCCACTTCTCCCATTAATTTCCCCTTTTCTACCTAATCGTCATGGTACCTATCACTTATAAGTATTTATTTTATATGGTCCCACCCATGCATTTCCCCTTTCCGACACCCCTCATATCCAAATGGCCACCACTCGCAACCAATACCTACAAGCTTCCATCACTCAAACCAAGGAGTCCCTCCAACAAGTGACTTTTGATATTGCTTCTTCCAATTCCGCAATGCAAATTCGAGACCCAAGTCCAAAAATAATTTGATGCCATGGATTCCAAATTCATGGGCGAATTTTCCACCCTCTAGTTTATTGTCAGCCAGTTGTTGAACCGCCCCTAGGGCCCTTCCTCCTCTGACCAATTGTCCTACTTAGATGGTGTTGATTCCTCCCATTCTCTTATTTTTCAATCTAACTTCTTTCAGTGTGACCCATGTCTTCCCTGAGTTGAGGTCAATAAGTTTGATGGCTCTGACCCCATGGGTTCGGTCACTCAAATGGAGCATTATTTCTCTCTGCATGGAATTACCRATGATTTGTCCAAAATTYGTTATGTTGTTCTCCATMTAGATCATGAACAYTGGAAATGGTGGCAATGGCATAAAAATGCATGACATGGGTATATTGCATGGACCCAGTTTGTTGCAAATCTCTATGAACACTTTGACACCGACACCCACTATTTAGTTTGTTTGGCCAAGTTGAAATAGTCAGGAGCAGTGGAAGATATTAAAATTTCCTTTGATCATTTGGCCTTCAGAACAGAGGGCATGGCATATGTGTTCTTTCACGAATTCTTAATCAATGGCCTAAAGGATGAAATCTGAGCCCAGGTCCTCATGGCTCTCCCTTGGACTTGGTTGGAAGCTACTAAACGTGCCAAAGAATCCCAACAAGTTTTTTTTCCCCAGAACAAAAAACCCTCTTTTGCTCCTCTGCCTCGACCCACAAATCCCGCCCCCTGCCACTCCCCTTAAGGTCCAGATATTAACTCGAGCTTAAATGTCTAAGTGCCAACTCAAGGGTCTTTTCTATAATTGTGATGAAAAATATTTTCCTGGGCACAAGTGTAAGGAACAAAAACTCTTTATGGACATTTCAGAGGATGTTGTTGAAGAAGATGTTGTAGTTCCCCCTATTGAAGAGATACCCCTTCCTGATTCTACTATGGAGCCCGCTAACCCACCTAAAGTTGACCCCCTAATTACATTGCATGCCCTCGCTGGCTTTTCTACTCCACAAAACATCAAACTCATTGGATATATTAAGCATAGGAAAGTCATCATCCTCATTGATAGTGCAAGACCCATAGTTTTATTCGTCGTTGCATTGCATAGGAAACCAATTTCTATATTTGTGCCATCAAAAATTTTCAAATCATTATAGCCAATAGAGAGTCCATGAAATGTGGTGGGCATTGTGAAAATGTACGTCTTCAAATTGGACAGCACCACCTTAAATCTCATATGTTTTCCATCGACATGGGTGGTTGTGACATTGTGCTAGGTGTTGAATGGTTATGCCCTCTAGGCCCCATTCTCATGGATTTTAAGGTGTCAACCATGCAATTCCATTAGGAGGGACAACAATATCAATTCCAAGGAATCACAATAGGTTCTCTTGAGATCATCATTTCTCATCGAATGGAAAATCTTCTTAAGAAAGGTCATTCGGGTATTATTTCCCAACTCCATTCCATTCAAGCAATTGAGACACCCTCCATGCATACTAACCTCCAATCTATCATCTTCAAACAACCAAGCTATTTTTTCCACTCCTTATGGAATCCCCCCTTCCTGTGGTGTTCATGATCATTCCTTTCCCCTTGTTCCTAAAAATTTTCCTCCTAATTTTTTTCCTTATCGTCATCCCTTTTCCCAAAATAATGAAATTGAGAAAATCATGCAGGAGTTGCTCCAAGTGGGTGTTACCATCCCTAGTACCAACCCCTATTCTTCTCTTGTGGTCATGGTACTGAAGAAATAAGGTACTTGGCGCATGTGTCTTGACTTTCATGCCCTCAATAAACTCACCACCAAAGCCAAGTTTCCCATTCCTATCATTTATGATCTCTTGGATGAATTGGGTGGTCTTAGTACTTTACTAAACTTTATCTTTGTTCTGGATACCACTAGACACATATGAAAGAAACAAACATTCCCAAGACTTCCTTTAGAACCATGAGGGTCACTATGAGTTCTTGGTCATGCCTTTTGGCCTGTGTAATGCCCCCTCCACCTTCCAAAGTCACATGAATCATGTCTTTATTCCTTTTCTCCATCATTTTTTCTTAGTTTTCTTTGATGATATTCTCATCTATAGTGAAACTTGAAAATCCCATCTTGCCCATGTGGACCAAATTCTCCATCTACTCTCTTAGCACCAACTTTTCCTCAAATGATCTAAATGTTCCTTTGGAGCCTCAGAAGTGGAGTACCTCGGTCATATTGTGGGAAAGGACGGTGTATGGGTGGATCCTATAAAAATTGAAGCTATGAAGGATTGGCCTCTCCCTAAAACTCTTAAGAGCTTGTGTGTCTTTCTAGGTTTAATAGGTTATTATCGCAAGTTTATTAAGAATTATGGAAAAATTTCAGCACCTCTCACTGCTCTCCTTAAAAAGAATGCCTTCACTTGGGATCCAAAAGCTTCCCAATCATTCCAGGACTTGAAAGATGCTATGTGCACAATCCAGGTCCTAGCCCTTCTTGACTTGACCAATATTTTTGTCTTGGAATGTGATTCTTCAAGAAAACGAATTGGGGCAGTCCTCATGGAAGATGGTCGTCCTTTAACCTTCACCAACAAACAAATTTCAAACAAACATTTGGGCCAATCCATATATGAAAAGGAAATTTTGGCTATTTTGCATGTCATGGATCTCTGGCATCCTTATCTATTGGGGCAAGACTTCCATATTAAAACTGATCACCAGAGCCTCAAGTATTTTCTGCAACAAAAAATTTCATCCCCGAAGCAACAAAAATGGGTCACCAAGCTATTTGGATATGATTATGAGATAATTTACAAGAAGGGAAAACAAAATGTGGTTGTTGATGTTATTTCCTAAAAATATGAAGAAGAAGGGTCCCTCTTTTCCCTCTCCTTCGTTGTACTCGATTAGCTCCAAGCTGCTCATCAGGAATGGTTGCAAGATCCCAAAATATCTAGCCTGATCCAACAATTGCAAGAAAATTATCCAGCCTCTCCAAAGTACTCTTGGAACAATAATGAGCTTCACTAAAAAGTTCATTTATATTGAAGAAAGCAGTCACAACTTAAATCTACAGTGCTTTCTGAGCTTCATGCTTCACCCATCATTGGGCATTCAAGGTTTACCAAAACCTATGAAAGGGTCAAACGTTCTTTTTTCAAGGATGGTATGAAATATGACATTTGCATATTTGTGGTTGAATGTGATGTGTGTCAATACAACAAGGGAGAAATAGTCAAAGCCCCCGACACACTCCATCTCCTTCCAATTCCCCCTTTTATTTGGCCGGATATTTCTATGGATTTCATTATGGGACTCCCTAAATCTAGCAACAAGACAATCATCATGGTGGTGGTTGATCATGTTTCCAAATATGATCATTTCTATGCTCTACAACATCCCTTCACCACATCCATAGTGGCCCAAGTTTTCATGGATAATATCTTCAAACTTCATGGCATGCCACATTCTATTGTCTCTGATAGGGACCCCACATTCACCAACAATTTTTGGCAAGAATTGATCAAGATACAAGGTATCCAATTGCAGCTCAACACTACCTATCTTCCCAGACTGATGGCCAAATTGAAATTGTCAACAAGTGTTTGGAAACATATTTACGGTGTTTTTCATATGGCCGCCAACATCAATGGGCTCAGTGGTTACCACTAGTTGAATGGTGGTACAACACATCTTACGATACGATCACTCACATGACTCCTTTTGAAGAAGTATATGGAAAAAATCCACCATCAGTTCTCTCATACATATTAGGTGTCTCTAAGTTTCAGGAGGTTGAAAAAAATCTTACAGTACATGAGGCTATTCTCTATACCCTCAAAGATGATTTAGTGATGGCTCAAAATTGCATGAAGCAGCAAGCCGATCAAGGTCATTCTGAACGTCAATTTATTGAAGGGGACCAAGTGTTCTTTGTTTGCAACCTTATAAGAAGACTTCAATCAAATTTGAACATTTTCATAAACTAAATCCCAAATTGTATGGACCTTATTCCATTCTCAAGTGTGTGAGGCCTATCGCCTACCAGCTAGCTCTATGCAGTGATTCTAAGCTCCATCATGTTTTTCATGTCTCATGCTTAAAGAAGATGATTGGAACTAAGTTCCAAACTCAAGCCCATCTCCCTGAGTTGAATGAAGAAGGTTCCATTTGGTTACATTCCCAAACAGTCTTGGACTAGCTTGAACGTCATATCCATCAGTGCACCATCCAGGAAGTGTTAGTGCAATGGAAAGATAAAACTCTAGAAGATGCCACCTAGGAGCCTACTACCATTATGGAACAATTTTCTCATCTCAATCCTTGAGGACAAGGTTGTTTTTCAAGGGGGAGGGCATGTTAGGGACCTAACCTCCCTAACCCCTCATGTAGGTAGAATAATATATTTACCATGTAATGAAGGCCGACAATAGTTTATAAGGCCTATTTAATAAATGAGAACAAGTCAATGTAAGAATACCTAATAGAAGCTTCCGCTTTTAGAAAGATATTTCACTAGAAGGTTCTTTAGAAGATAGAATTAGTATAAATAAGAGTAGGAGGCATGTCTTGAGAATTATTTTAATAGAGCCTTTCTCCGTTGGAGGTTGCCCCTTCGAAGAGGCAAGTGAACAGTTTTTCCTATCAATAAAGGTATTATTTTGGTGTTGTAGTTTCATATATTGTGTTGTTCCATTGTTATTCTCTACAATATTTCTATTTTTTTTCTATTATAATAGATCTGGTACCTTACACTTTGGATTCGGATGAAGATAGAGAAAAGAAGCATATATTGGGGAAGAGTGGAGAGATGAAAATGCTTCATGGTGTTCTTCAAATCCCCGACAATTGAAAGAGTGTGAATGCCCTAAGATATTGCAACAATGAGACCATGGAATAAGGGATACACCTCAGCTTGGTTGTTTGAGGCAAGACAAATATTCCAGGAGAAGGTTGACTCAATTTATCCTCCAGGACCATAAAGCATCTATTCCACACCTACCACCTCGAAAATTTATATTTATTTTTTAATATAAATATTAAATTTATTTATTAAAAAAGAAGTTAAATTAAAATCAAAATTAATACCTTATAATATATTATTTTATTTATAACAACCATCTATAAATATAAAAAATATTTTAAATCGTAAATATTTTTTAAAAATAAAAATAAAAAAAATAAAAAAATACATCAATAAATTTAATTCTCAAATATATTAAAGTCATTATTTAAAGAGAATGATCCTATCGCATGTAGTCATTGGTATTTCCAAAACGTATAATGTGAACTTTGTTTAAATTTTGTTTAAATTCAGTTCTATAATTTTATTTTTCTACGATGTTGTCAAATATATCATTAAATTAATTATTAAATTATCACAATTTCAATTCACAATTAATACTAAATTATTAGTTATATTTTATATAATAAAATATAAACTAAAATTTTCAATAAAAATAACAAAAAATTCTTTTAGATTTGGATATATTAATTTATATCATTAGAACAATAAAATAAGAGAATTTTCTTTTCCTTCTTCTAAGCAAAAGCATTTAACAAAAGGAGACCTCCATCCTTTCGCACATGCCTCAGTCTATAAGAGAATTTGGTTTTCAAGTCATGGTTTTATTCCATATTGATGTAGGTGGGATATAACTCAATTGAATTCCACTCAGGTGGGTAGGTGTTGGGGTGTTTGGATTAGTCCTCTTTAGGTTGGCCTCTATTTAATTCTTATTCTCCCTGGATTTCAATCAGGTTATCTTTCACATCAATGGTTATGTATCTATTGGAATTGCATCTCTTTATTATAGTTTGGTTTAATATTTTCTCTCTCTCATTGATTTACACAATTGTGGGGCCTTGTTGCTAGTTCTAGCACCTTGGTATTAGATTCTTAATTGCTTTTGGCTCTCTTTCTTTTACATTCTTATTACAACTACCTAGTTTTGATTATGTTTAATGCCTATCTTGTCCAGGATTTGAGACTCTCTTCCCTACAATTTCCATACCTATTTGGGGTAAAGTTTCTTGTTATGAGAAAAAAGGTTAGTAAATTTGGTTTCCCCATAGCTCCAAACAATCATCTAATGTTTGGGAAAGTACTACTTTTTTAGTGCTTGGGTATCTTAGTTGTTTCTGTGTCACCTACATCTAGTTTTCCTTTTCATTGTGGAGCCTCAAGAATTAATGGAATTAAGAAGAATCTTAAGGACCCATGAGGACATGGTCTATGGGAATTGAGCTTCCATATTCTCTCTTATTTACAAATTTAAGAAATTTGAGCAACAATGCATGAGGTAATTTACAAAAATCATAAACACCCTCTCGTAGGCAAACAATAGTTATCAATTCTAGAGACAAAGTTTAAGCTTCTTAAGAATATGGTAAAATCTATGAACAAGGATTCACTTTCAATCACTGCCAATTAGTGTCCCTAAAAGCAAGGAAACAATCAAGATGATAATAGAGTAATCTAGATGATCAAAGCCATGAATATTGCATAATAGGAACCTTTAGACTATGTTTTTTAAAACAATCAAGATCTTATGAGTTTTTTTACAAGATATATAGTAGTAGATATATTTTTAAAAAAATTTCAAAGGACATTAGTAACTATGTATAATCCTTTGGACATACAAATATGCATTTTCAATTATGTCATTTCTACGCATCCATTTTAATAATACAATATTCCAGTTTCTATTAAAAAGCTTATGATCTTAATTGAAAATCACAATTACTCTCTTAATTTAAGAGTTAATACATTATTTATTTTAAACCTTGAAATCTAATATTTAGTACCTTAATTTTATCATATTTAATTTAATTATTTAATTTTGTTGATTAATTGGGTTGGTTGTCATTGATGTCAACCCTTGAAAAAAGTCGGGTAGCACAAAGGTTTGGGTAATG
Organism: Picea mariana; assembly: GCA_032191745.1. Classification (NCBI taxonomy): domain Eukaryota; kingdom Viridiplantae; phylum Streptophyta; class Pinopsida; order Pinales; family Pinaceae; genus Picea; species Picea mariana. The sequence continues at coordinate 7,390 of JASDQU010274161.1, forward strand.
GACCCAAGTTTGTTTGATGGATAATGATATGATTTTTGATATATTTGCAGGAAAGACTATTCTAGATAGATAGTACATGTCATGTTGTTTCCAGTGGTATGTGGAACATCACATAACTCCTCACGGTTAGAGAGCTATGGCCATGTGAAGTTGGAGAACCTTCATGAGTCATCTCGAAGCCCCAAAAGGTCAAAGTAGTCAAAGTGGTTGCAAAGAAGAAATTATTTAAATAATAAAGTAAAGTGATGAGTGTACTATAAGTCAAAGTGGATACAAAATAAATTATTTAAATAATAAATTTAATGAAGAAATTACTAAGTGGAAAAGTGGTTAGAAATGGGCTAGCCTTAAAATAAGGAAAATGGGTTAAGATGGTTAGAAAGTACTTTAAATAATAAAGTGAAGTGATGAGTGTACTATAAGTCAAAGTGGATACAAAATAAATTATTTAAATAATACAGTTAATGGAGAAATTACTAAGTGGACAAGTGGTTAGAAGTGGGTTAGCCCTAAAATAAGGAAAGTGGGTTAAGATGGTTAGAAGGTAACCCCTTGAGGAAGCTACATGAAAGTATAAATAAGAGGCAAGGGTCTTTCAATTTTAATCACTTGAGCATATTGAATATCTACAAGTGATTGAGGTAACCAAAGGATATCTAAGCCAAATTTCATAGGGAAGGTGAAGTAAAGAAGGCTGAAATTCAAGGGAGGATAAATTCTTTGGATGATGTTTTCTAAGGTATGTTATTTACAGGTCATATCACCCATTTCACAATAACATTTTTTCTAGAATGATTCAGACCGTGAAATTGGGAGGCCATTGAGGAAATATATGCAAGTAATTGTGATAAAAATTCTAGCTTGTGGGTCATTGTATTTTTGGAGTTACACTCTGTGGAAAATAGGGTTTGTGGCTAGTCCCGAAACTAGTCTAAAACAAGTGTTTCAGGTAAAAACGTCATGACTTCTTCATAACAAATCTAAATTCAGTAAGACAAAATGTATTGGTTAGAGTACAATTTGTAGTATTTTGTATACCATTTTCAGATCCATACAAAAAATCGTGCAGGGCATGCTCTAAACATTTTCTCTCTAGAATAAGCCAAAATTCAAAAAGGTACGTCATTTTTTCTATAAATCCTTTTCTGAGAGTTTTCATGTAGTGAAATATGGAGGAATTTCATAAAATACACCGAATAACATTGTGTACCAATTTTAGATCTTTATTCATTACAGGTACATAGTTATGATTATTTCCAGTTAGGGTTGTTGACTAATCCAAAATTAGTCATATGAGAGTTGTTGACTAATCCAAAATTAGTCATATGAGACTAAAGTAAAGTTTGATGAAAATGCTAGTTTCTTGCTGTTAAATTTAAGGAAGGTTTGTAGGTATGTGATCATATACACCAGGTCTATTACAGAGTTAGAAATCAGATTTGGATGATGAAATTGATGAGGGCTTTTGGTTAAGGTACATGTTGGGTACATGGTTGAGACAAGTAGTTGATGAGTTGGCACATACATGACGTGTATAGTTGATGATGTTGGTACATCGTGATGATTCATAGTTGATGAGTAGTTGATGCATGATTGGTACATACTTGGTACATGGTTGGAGGCACTTGTTAGTAGTATTATTGACACATGGTTTATGGATGATGTAGCATACTTTTCTTGGTATATTATTAGAAGCACATATTGATCTTAGTGATGATTATGAGTTGTTGTGTTATACTTGGTTGATGCATATCTTTGAGAGTTGTCTTGGTGATAGACCTTGGTGAGTAGATCTGATTTGGTTGATAAGATTGATGAGATAGGTTGTTGTGATAGGTTTTTTGGACAGGTTATTGTGACAAGTTATTTGTATAGGTTGGTGCATGGTTGATGCACTTGTTTATGGTACATGTTGATTACAGGTTGTTTGGTACAGGTTGGTGCACTTGTTTATGGTACAGGTTTATTACAGGTTGAGGTACAGGTTGATGCATGGTTTAGGTTATTGGTATAGGTTTTTTGGTGAAGGTTGATTAGTACAGGTTTACAACAGTATATCTGACAGTGATAGTGTGACAATGGTTCCATAATTCTACTTATACATCAGTGTGGTTGGACGAGGCAAGGGCAGGTGGTTGTAGCCACCTTTCGGTTGTAGCTAGAGAACATAGGGGGTTGTAGCCTCCTTCTGGTTGTAGCTAGAGAATAGGAGAGTTGGAGCTTCCCTCGAGTTGTAGCCTGAGAAGATAGGGGGTTGGAGCCTCCTTCCAATTGCAGCTGGAAAAAAAAGGAAGTTGGTGCTTCCAATGAATGCAATTCTTAAAGACATATAAGAAAAAACATTATGTGGTTTTCTCTCACTTTGGGTTTCCACGTAAAAACACTGGTGTATTGTGTATGTGTATTTATTCATTGTTTATTTACTCTGCAACTATTGGATGATAATTCTACATTGATTTAACACTTTCATTTTATGGTTAAAAAGTATTAGATTTATCTATTATTGATTCACCCCCCCTCTCAGTAATCCAACAATTGGTTTCAGAGCAATTTTCTTCAGGAAACAGTTTAACCACTGGAAGAAAATTATGGATTATTCTGAGAATGGAGTACCATTGTTTAATGGTCATAATGGTTTAAAGTATGAGTTATGGAGTGGAAGGAAGAAATTATTTTTACATGCACACAGGTATTATATTTGGCTATCAATTGTTACAGGATATGATAATTCAAAAAGGGAAAATATTGCAACCAATAAGGAATTGAAGAAGAATAACAAAATAGCAATGGATTTCATTTGGGAAGGATTACCTAATCCGGTAAGAGAAAAGGTTGGTAAATGTTCATCAACCAAATAACTTTGGGATAAGTTACATGACATATATTCTTCACCCATCGTG
>JASDQU010274163.1:0-10577 GCA_032191745.1 Picea mariana
AGCGAGAGTCGTAGGATCTATAGGATCTGCAAGGCAGATATGAGGCTGTTGATTTTGACTTATTGGGATGTAAGATCATTTCGACATTTTGGGGTTCGAAGTTCTGAAGTGTAAGCCAAAATCCTTGGATGATCAATTCCCCGAAATTCCAAAAGGAGTTTTTCGTGTGTGGAAACAAGGAGGAACAAGTTTAAGTTTTCGTAACTTTAGAGTTCAGGGTTTCATAAGTCCTAAGGACAAGAGATCGGGATAGAGCAGGGAGAAAATCCCAAAAGTAGAAGTCGTGGAGGAGCGTTTCGACATTTCGGCAAATCAAGATTTGGGAATTCGGGGATCATGATGACATAAGGTTTGGGTCGAGAGTTTTGAACTCCTGATACCCAAAACCTCGAAACAAAGAGGAGGAAACACGTGGAAGGACAGGAGACTTCCCGTCGCATTTTTTGAAACAACGAGGAGAAGTACCATTTAGGTGTTTTAGGATTTCAAAGACCGGAAGGTGGAGAGGACATAGAGTTCAAGCTTTGGCATATCGAACTCCCCATATGAGAAATTACGCTAATCATTGGATCAAGGGAGAGTTCACACCCATTGATCTCCTTAAAAGGGGGATTTTGGGATTTCAGTAATTCGAGTTTCTGGACTCCGAGAGTCGGGGGGAAGAGTTGCATGACATTGCAACTCCCGAAATTGCAAAAGGAGAAAAGTCGAAATTGACATCACGAAAATACCAAGCGTTAATAACTTGGGTTTTAGAGGTCGAAGAGGTAAGGCACTCGACTATGGGATTCACAAAATCACAAAATATGGTATCCCGAAGTAAAAAAGGAATTTCCTCAAAGTGTTGTTGTGGGTAGATTCCCCGAAAGGAAAATAGAAGTGCCAATCGAGCTCTCGGGCCGAGAGAAGAAGATCTTGTGCAGATCCCGACCTGTGGGTCTCGGGAGGGGTCTGCGTCAGATTCTAAAGAAATCATTCAACCAAACACCTCAAATAAAAACAAACCATGCTCTACATAGCTAGCCTAATATCCTATTTCAAACAAATCTAAATTTGATAGAGAGATCCCTCTCTAAGTCTCGGAGGGCTAGATCCCTGACTCAAAGCGATTTTGATGTTGCCTCTGTGACTGCCTCCACAGCCTTAGGCAAATTACAGAGTGCTAACACAATCAATATGGATTTGATTTTGGGATTGCCTAGAACTAAAAAAGTGAATGACGCCATATTTTTCATGGTGGACACATTTTCAAAAATGACAAATTTCGTACCATGCTAGAAGACAGATGATTCTATACACATAGCTAATTTGCTTTTTAGAGAAGTGGTGAGACTACATGGATTTTCGAGGAGAATAGTCTAAAACAAGGACACCAAATTTGTAGGACACGTTTGGAGGACTCTATGGAAGAGGCTGGGGACGAACTTGTCTTTTAGTTCAGCATATCACCCTCGGAGAGATGGATAGACTGAAGTAATAAACAGGAGTCTCAAAAACTTGTTAAGAATTTTAGTCACTAAGCAAGGTCAACAATGGGATCAGATTCTGGCACAAGCAGAATTCGCATTCAACAATTCAGTGAAGAGGAGCACAGGAAAAATTCCATTTGAAATTGTGTATGGTATACAACTAAGAGGTATTAAAGAGTTGAGATATCTAAATAAAGATGAGCTCAGAAGTGCTGGAGTAGAGGATTTCACAACATAAATGCAGAAACTCCATGATAGAGTCAGAGAGCAGATACCGGACAACAGTAAAATATATAAGATCATAGTTGATCAAAAGAGGAGAGAAGATCAATTCGAGGTTGGAGATGAAGTTTTAGCCCATTTGAGAAAAGAACGGTTTCCAAGGGAAAGTATAACAAATTGAAGATGAAGAAGATATTACCATGAAGGATTCTAAGAAAATTTGCAGCCAATGCTTTTGAAATCGATTTTCCAGACAATGTTGGGATATCACCGATATTCAATGTTGCAGACATGTATGCTTACAAGAGAGATGAGGTAGGAGAATCAAATGATTGGAAATAAAACTAGGAGGAAGACATATCCTGAATACCTAGTGAAGTGGAAAGATCATCCAATGGAAGATGCCAGTTGGGTTACCGAACCTGATATTTTGAAGAATAGAAAAATAGTGCAGGAACTCATGGACATGAGTCCATGAAATTTTTTAACCAAAGGAGTATGATGCATGAGCATCACCTTCCAAGTCAACAATGCATGCATGGAGGCGAATGAATGACATCTCAGCAGGACCGAGTTTCAAATCAAACATTTATTTCAGAGATAAATTGGTTGTTGGGATATTTTGTAAACAACATTTTAAATATATAACTTGTTTGTAAAGTCCTGAAGGATTGTAAGAGGTTGCAGATATGGAGTGTTGACGCTTATCTGGCAATACATGTTAGTTATTGTAATAAGACAAAGTAGGTAACAACTTTGAGTTTGATAGGAAAGATTTCAGACAAGATGAGAGAGCCCATGGAGCCAGTCCTTAGATAGTTTATTGTTGCATTGTAATAGATTATAATGCATAAGTATTGTAGGAGATAGATATCAGAGAGATCAGTAGAGCAAAGTAGAGTAGAAGAAACACTATGCAATTTGTTTTCATGAATGAATAGAGCATACATAATTGTCCCGAATCTTGGACTGTGTTCATTTGATGTATGAATGAATGAATGTGATATTATGTGTGTTATTATTTTTATTTTCGTTCATGTATGATTGTTTGAGAGATTGACTATATGGGTTTGTGACAAAACTAGATGAGTTTCAATTGTTTCTCTTCTAACACTCATATGAAAGGTGTACATCTCGAATGCAAGGAGTGCGTCGGCTCATTCTCGAATTGACTCAAAGAAGTTCAGAGAGAGAACAAGGGAAACATAGAACATGTGCAAGGTGTGGAAAACATTGAGGAGTGACCAAGCTTCAAAGAACCAACGCAAAGGAATGCCAGGTGGGGGAGAATAATTTATTTTCAAGAAATCCTTCGATCTGTGTTATCGAAATCCCGAGAACACAAGGTGTGTGTGGGAAGTTAAAATTGTTTAACGAAAAAGATCAGGAGGGATAATTTTTTTTCCAAGTGTTGACAAGATCCTTGAGTCAAAATTGTAGGAGGAGGAAAGGTTTGAAGCCTTTGGAGGCTGATAAATATTCTAAGTCAGAAAAAGATCATAAGCTCAGGAGAGAAAAGAGACAGTGGTCGTTAGATAATGCAACAAAGGATCAACAACCGTATGATCTATGGAAGGTGCACATGCCTTAATTCCTTGCACGCACATGAGGGAGAACTTATTGAGGTTTGAGACTCAAAGTTTCTAAATATTGAAGAGACAGAAACCAGAAGTAGAACCTCAGTCGTCTGATCGTAAGAGAAGATCTGAGCCAGTTTGAAACTTGAAACACCTGAAGCGCAGAGAGCCGAAGGGCTAGAGTGAATCTAGATCGTTGATCCAGGAGGTTACATGTCGATAGGCTGGAGGATCTAGAGGAAGGAGAAGGTTTATGTGTTGAAACTTCTGAAGCCCGAATACCTGAGGAGACAAGAGTCGTCAATCTGTGAGGAGACACTTGGAAGCAAATCTCGAGCTTTGGGAAAGTTGAAGTGCTAATTTTAGTTGATAACTGAGATCGTCGGAGTGCGAGGACTTGAAGAACCGAAGTAAGATCTAGACCGTGAGATCTAAGGGAGACGTGGCATGAATCCATGAACTTCGGGTAAAGTCCCTAAGTGATTTGTAGCTACCAAATCTAAGAGGGATGTGGCATAGATCCATGTATTTCGGGTAAAGTCTTGAAGAAATCCTCAATCATTGGATTAGGAGGACACACGTTATGGGATCACAACCTTCAGATAAAATTGTTTGGGAAAAGCCAAAGTTTGATATTTGAGATCTCAGAAGTCTGAATACCTAAAGGAGATCTCGACCATCGATCGAGAAGAGGGTCACTGAATCGTTGATCTGAGTTGAATGGTCAAACATTAGGTGTGAAGGAAGGTCCATTGATTGGGAGGACAAGTGTCCATAGATTGCTAGTTTCAAAGGATTGACATACGAAAGGAAGCTGGGTTTGAGATTTTGAAGTCCCGAAGTCTGGAATTACGAAGAGATCTCGACCATTGATTCATAGGAAGAAGATCTGGTTCCTAGATTCAAAGGGCGTATATCTGATTGTTGATTTAGATGTTATCGTCAAGATCGTAAGATCGACGATCTCGTAGTATTGCGGGGACAATAAATGAGAGGAGTTTAAGATATCGAGGGCGGGCCACATTTAAAACTGTGGTTCCTTCAAGGGGACACGTGGGAGTTGTAGTAGCATTGCTGGCTCAAAAGAAGTTTGAATCCATCACATGGTCATATCCTAAGGTCACATCAAGAGAGGGTTTATCTAAAAAGGAGCGAACATCGACAGTCAGAGTTTTCACAACAGAGAAAAAGGAAAGGTTGTGGGTTGCTGTCAGACCTACACTAGGAAGCCAAGGGCGCCTGTGTTTAGATATAGGGGGGGAAATTAAGGTTCCAGAGAGTCTTTCGACTCAAGAATTAGATATCCATTGACTGAGAGGTTGGCAGCCCTATGGGGGGGTAGCAGTGCTGCATCATCAGTGCAAAGAAGATTCTAGTTCAAAACAACAATTCTAGATCAAAACAACTTGCCCATTGTCTACTCACCATCATATTTAACACTATATGCTTCAACTTCATCTTGAATTGAAGAATCCGTGAAAAAAATGGGGTGCATGCCAAGGTTTAAAAGTTTTGCCAAAAAGGGGAATGATCTTCTAAGAGCGTGAGTGGCACAGTTGCAAGTATAACATCCACAAGTTAAATTTGTCTTTGGATATTATTACAGAGAAACCCTCAGAGTTTTACAGTCTTCACTGTATTTCAGTAAGAGGAAGAAATTTAATTTGCATGATTCATTTATTTTGACGTTAATGTGTTTTGATATTCTTTATTTTTAATTAATTCAATTTCCTCCATTCCTTTATTTTGAATTGATTGGAATGGATCATTGGCGCATCTATGCATCTATGGCTGCGGAAAAATGTTTTACGGACTTGTTGTGGAGCAGGTGGTCGATATAATTTCAATCCGAATACTTGTTGTGGAGCATGCGGCCTAGGAAGAGTAGTTCCATGTTCCAATCCTCAACAATATTTCAACTCGGATGGGTTTCATTTGACTGATGTCGCTTACGAAAAGATAGAAAAAATGTTTATGGACGAGACATTCACAACTCCCCATCTTGACACTCTCTGCGCAAGGAGAAATCCAACGCTACACCCCACGCTAATCATGAACGCCACCCTGAACTGACCAGTGGAAGCATAAGCTCTTTAGTATCAATGTTTGTCTATAATATGGCTAGTTGAACTAGTTTTTCTCGTTGCATCATTCTCAATGCTATGTGTGCATTTTACCTAGTTTTTTAGTTGTTAGATTTTAGTATAGTTTTTAGTCTTTGGTTTATGAATCTTCCCTATCATGTTATTGATATTCACTGCTATCATGTTATTAATCTTCACTGCAAGAGTTTAATTTTATTAGACTCTTGGTACATTTAAGACTGATTAATATTATGAATTATATGGTTAAGACTGATTAATATTAATATTATGAATTATATGATTAAGAATGATTAATATGAATATTATCAAAGATAAGTTTTTATCTTAAAATATAATATATGGTTAAGATTAACCAGTGGTTATTATTTTTTATTATGTTTTATTTACTATTAGCGTTTTTTAATTTTTTTTTTTTAATATTATAAGGAAAATGTATAGCTTAAAAAATAAATAAAATATATTAAGTAATAGAATTTAATTGTAATTAATATTTTAATGAGTTTAAATTCATCTTAGCTTTAAATCTATCAAATTTCAAGAAATTAAATCTTTAAAAATCCAAAATCCAAGATTGATTTAAACTATTTTTTTTAATTACATGTTCTTTTTTTAACTACTTGTCTCTCTCTTACTTGTCTCCCTCTTTCATTTTCTTTATAAACCTCAATTTTCCTTGGGATGGAGTTCATAATAAATAGAAAAGTGGTGATGACTTAAAACCTTTTCAATATAACTTTTCATGTAACAAAAAAGGATTACTAAAACTAATAGCTATGATCAAATATAGATGTTTATGTATAAAATTGTTAGAGTACACAAGTTTCCACACAACAAAACACTATTGATTTTTTTATTCAACAATGTAATAGTGCATACATAAATACATGAAGGTTTTTCTCAATATAGTTGAGAGACTATGCCAACCATGCACTAACTTAGGAGATAAAGATGTTGGAGATAATCTTTCATATCCAACTAATTATAACCATCTCCTAATCTTAGAAGAAGATTACATTAAGAAACCACAACCTTCTTGTATGATCAGAGATTATTCTATAAGACAATTATGAGTTTATAATAGAATCACTACCCCTTAGTGAGTACTTATCTTAATATCTATCAATTTAGTGTCCATCATTCTTTATCATTAGTTCGATGCATCAAATACTCCACCCTGAATTAAAGAAACTACTAATCAACAATGTATTTATCTGTTCTAGCCCGATACATGCATATCATACCTCAATCATGTAGACATCATAAAGGATAAACACCCATAAAAAGGAATAACCATTCTCTTGAATACATCGCTACCTAACTATTGAAACCATAATTCTAGTAGGATGTCCTTAATATACATGTTTCATCCAACTTCTTCATAAACTCCTTGTGAATGTACATAAAACTTAAATTTTCTAGGCATACTCCACCTCCTGGATTCTACATCCAACATGATCCACCAAATATACAATTTAATCAACCCATGACCCACTCCTTCAAGTGTCAAGAACTTAATAATATTGGTACTACCTAATAGCAAAAAACTTATCTGATAATGAGACATACATGTCAATGGAGTATGCGTCCATACCCAAGTCTTACAATAATATGTCATTTGCATGCTACATAGATAGATACAAGTACATAAAATTGATTTATATCATATCCTGGAGGCACTAGGAAGAAGATTTTATTACACTCCTTAGGTACTTTTACAAAACTCCTAATTTTTGAATTTAGGAAATATACAAGATCAAAAAAATCAAAGACCAAAATATATATGAGGTACGCATACCATCCTAGACTTGATACAAACAAAAGGTGTGATTCCTAATTTCATATGGTTAATGTTTTTACTAAACATGCTACATGAAATTTACCTTATTTTTCCATAACCAAATATCTGTGATGCTACCACCATAACTGTCCTAATCATTGTTTTGGATCAAACTCCAAACAACTTTCTATTTCATCTAGAACAACATCATTCTCCTTCCCACTACAATCTCATGATTCCAAAATAGAATATCATCGACCTTTGGCTTCCCTATCAAGAGAAATATAACTTCATGACATCGTTAATTTCCATGAGAAGAAAAAAACAACTATTCTCCCAAGAAACTTGCTTCCATATCTCAACCAAAATGTTCTGCTCCATTAATATTCACTTTAATATCTATCATCTCAAACACCATACCAACCAATAACTCATTGTACCTTTGTGATAAACACTAATATTACCTAGAATGTCTTGAAATCTATTGTACATTGATGCAGGAGAATCACCTTCAAGGTAAACAATGCACACATGGGGGAAGGCGAATGACATCTCAACAATGCCAGAACTTCAAATCGGGCATTAACTCAGAATTTATTTGGGTTGTTGAANAGTCTGAATGGGTATTTTTCAAAACATGACAAGAGAGCTTAGGGAGCCGGTCCTTAGATAGATTTTTGAAATTGCATTGTAATAGATCAGTAGAGGAGGGTTGAAGATCAAGAAGGATGTAATAGATAGAGTAGATCAGAAATGTTATGTAATTTTCGTTTTTATGAATGAATAGAACATATGAAAATTTTCCCAAATCTGCTAGAGTTGTGTTCATTTGAAGTATGAATCACTGAATGTTGTATTCTATGTGTTGTTTTATTTCGTTCTCATTCATGTATGAGAGTTCTAGAAGGTGATTGCATGATTCAATAACGAAACGAGTTAAGTTTCATTTGTTGTTCTATTGAACCTTGTATCCAAGGTGTGCATCCCAAATGCAAGGTGTGTGTTAATTGAATCTGAGAACGATTCAGAAGGGGGGTTCAGAGAGAGAACAAAGGGAAATTGAGGAACCCAGTGCAAGGAGTGCATAGAGCCTAGAAGAGGCGATGTTTTGAATAAACAATGTAGGAGAATTCCAGGTGGGCGGAAGGTATTTTCTTTTCAAGAAAATCACTCGAATATGAGTTATTCGAGATCCTGTACACAAGGTGTGTGTAGGAGTTTGAATCTCCAAGAGGACGAAGCTCATGAGGGATAGTGTTTATTTGTTTTTGGTACAGATCTTCAACAGAGAAGAGATGAATATTGAGACCCTCGACACTTACAAAAATTTCTAAGTTTGATAAACAAAAAGCTCAAGAGGAGGAGTACCAAAGACTATCGGATCTAGCGTAGGGGATCGAGATTCGTCAAACCTACGGAAGTAGTGCGAAGCTTAAACGCTTTGTCCCAAAAGAAGGATTTCGACATTTCGGTGTTTTGGGGAACAGAGGGGGGAATTCCTTCAAACTCACAATATGTGAAATCACAACGTGATCGTGATCATTGATCTAGGAGTAATCTGGACTATTGATTTTCCCGGAAGAGATTTCGGCATTTTGAGAGTCAAGAGGTCCAAGGGGAGAACCTCCACAAAGTGATGATTCATGAAATATAAATTCAATAGATGAAGGATCTTGACCATTGATCAGGGGGAAGAGCTCGACCGTTGAGCGTCGAAGGAGGAATTTCTGGGTTTCCGCACCCAGAAGACCTGGGGACAGAGACCTTCAACTTTGCAAGTAGCGAAGTCCCGAAACATTCATGGCTTGGCTCTATTTCACAAGAGAAGGTTCTTATGGTAAGAAGTGAAGGGAGGTGATATCCACCAGCTAGGCGCTAACCAGTGGATCGATATTTCGGGATTCAGGGATCTGGAAGTTGGGAGATTGGGTTGAATTACACTCACACATCCAAAATCGAGAAAGGTCGCAAGCCAGGGACAAGGAAGGAGCCAAGGCTCATCAAATCCTTTCAGGATTCGAAGGGTGGAGAGTCCAGGGTGGCTTGTTTGTAAGATTCCCGAGCTACTGAAATGCGAAGCACCTTGATATAAGGTTTGTGGTCACCACCGGTGGTCACGAGGAAGGGTGGAGCTCATGCTTGGTGCTCAGATGCACAGGCGAACCTAAACAATAGAGGGACCTGTGGATTGTTCGAGAGGTTCCAATAAGGAACCAGAGAGCTATTTCGACTCAGGAAGGAGAGCGATCTAGTGACTGGGAGGTCGCAGAACCCCATAGGGGAGGGGGGGTTGTACCAGGTGGTATCAGAGAGAATATTCAAATTTGTTTGTAGATCGCATACAAAGGAAAAGGAGGAAGGTTGGAACCATTTGTGGTATCAAAGATATTATCAACTTCTATTTGCAGGTGATGCAGTGAATTCATGCCGCCTAGAATACACAGAGCGAATGAAGAGATGGAAGAAGAGATGAGGTGAATTAGAATGAGATTGGACACCATGGAGACAACACAGAGAAGAGAACCATATGATGGTGATGTCAGTGAAGCTGAGAGAGAAGAGGTAGAGGTTGAAGAAAATGTGGTAGAGGAAGCTGCATAGGATCACTTGATAAAATCTGTTTCAAAGATAGGGGCCAGAGAAAGGATATAAATACCTATGTACGAGGGAAATCTTGAAGTTCAAGAGTTGTTAGATTGGATACGCACCATGGACAAGTACTTTGATTACAAATATATCGAAGAGGACAAGATGGTGAAGAATGTAGTGACAAGACTGAAAGGTCATGCAACGTTATGGTGGGATGAATTACAAGCTTAACACAGAAGGAACGACAAATAAAAAAATTAAAAACCAAGATAGGATGGTAGCTAAGCTAAAGGCCAAGTTTATCCCAAAGGATTACCAAATCAATATTTATAGAAGATTTCATAACGTGAAATAGAGGGGTTTATCAGTGAAGGAGTACACTGAAGAGTTTTATCGACTGAACATCAGGGTTGGATAGAAAGAGAACGAAGATGAAAAGAAAACCAAATATATCAATGGGATGAGATATGAAATTCAAGAGGATATCAACATGATGTCCATTAGTAAAGTCAAGGATTCCTATCAAGTAGCCTTGAAAGCTGAGGAAAAATTAGCGAGGAGGCAAAGCCAACGAAACAGAGGTGGAAGTTCTAGCAGAGGTAAAGGAACCAATAGAGAGAAGTTTTAGAAGTAGAAGCCTAAAGATGACAAGAAACATAGTCACCATGAGAAGGGTGGAAGTTCTAAAGAAGTAAAATATGGCGAAAGGATTTCTTTTCCCGAAGGTAGAGGAAGAGGAAGAGCCAGAGGAGGCATAGTTAAATGCTATACATGTGGAAAAGAAGAACATAAATCTTGGGAATGTCCCAACTAAAAAAGAGAAGGCAGAGATGCACGC
>JASDQU010274166.1:0-15055 GCA_032191745.1 Picea mariana
GTATAGTATTAGTTAGTAGATTGTATATAATAGTTAGTTTAGTTTATTAGTTTGTTTTATTTCTTTTAGTTAGATTAGTTTAGTTTGTTTAATTTTTAGTTTTAGTTAGATTAGTTTGTTTAGAGTAGTTTTTTTTGTTTTATTAGAACCTTAGATTGGCTAACAGAGCCGCTAAACATGTCAAGGTGATTCATCCCAAACGGCTTGGGTTATTAGACAACCTCGGATCGGTTCCACTCTCTCAGTTGACGGATGGTCAATTTCGCCTGTCAACAAATGGCGCTAGAAGGAGGGCCTAAATTTAATTAATGGCATGAGGTGGTCGTAAGACTCCTCCACCACCTAATCGCTCACCCATAGTGACTAGAATCCATTCAAATGATAATATTCCCCCCCAAACAACAACCACATTAAACAATGATCCACCGATCATAGTTGAACCAGTAACCCCTAATCCTACAGGTGGTGATATACAAGAGATTGTCCGTCAATCTCTCTTGAGAACCCACAGTTCTTTCGCCCGTCTGAGGCAACCTAACCGAACCTTAGACCAACCACTAGATTTCTCTGATATCAGAGAACAGCTGCAAGGCACTAACCCTACCTTAAATCCTTCAGATCCAATCTTAAATCCTGCTGCAGGAGGATCTGGGAAACCCCCTTCACCACCTCCATCATCTCCTTCCTCTTCTGGAGGAGATTCCTCTGACGAAGGCAATTCCCCTTGTCAGCCTTCCACACCCACTACACCAATGGCAAATCAGAACAACCCTGCTAGACCTTGGCTTGATCAGGATGCCGTAGCTGTACCTGGAGCTTAGCACCCTTTACCTAAGCATCCGGAGAAATGGCTTCCCAGGTTTGACCCTGACTCAAAACAGATCGCTGAAGATCACATTAAAAAGTTTATGTTAGCCATAAGACTCCGCAATGTCGAACATGAAGATGTTGTCTGTAGGTTGTTCCCATATACTTTCGAGGGTAATGCATCCACGTGGTTCTTTACCCAACAACCCCATACCATCGTGTCTTGGGAAAAGTTTGAGTCATTCTTTTTGGAAAAGTTCGGAGACGGTAAACTTCCGAAAGTCCTAGTCATGGATCTTTCTAGCTTAAAAATGAACCCAAAAGAAAAAGTTAAAGACTTTAATCAAAGATTCTTAACACTCAAAAACTTAATCCCTACGGATTCTATGCCTGCTGAGAGTCTCATAATAGAATACTACACTAAAGCTTTGCATCAAAGTATAGCTATTTGGGTTAAACGATCTAAGAAAGCAATGTTGTTAGAAGCCTTTGAGGAGGCCAACCAGATTGAAAAAGACATACTTAGTCTCAAAGACTCTACTAGCAACGAAACTAAGACTAGTGCTTCCTCCAAAAAGAAGATCGAGATCCTTCCCAGACCCACTCAAAGTAAAACACAACCTGAAAATTTTGATTTGGAAAACTTAACTAAAGTTGTTCAAAAACTGTCAAATCAAGTTATAGACTTGAAAATGTCAACCGAAGAAGCTTCCTCAAGCAAAGGTCCTTATAAAACCCCATTCCAGAAGCCTTTTCCCACCAACTGACCTAACCCAACCACCGAAGGTCTAAATCTAGAAAGTTTGCAATGCGCCCTTCAAACAATTCTAGAAGCTCAAGATAACTTGATGCCTGCTGATATTCCTGAGGAGGTAGTTGAACAAGAGACAGTTCAAGAAGAAGAGTCTTCTCCGAACATTTTTGGACACTTCTCGGATAACATATTTCAAGCTAACTTCGAGACAGTTCATCCTTATAATACCAGGAGTAAGACTGCAAACAAACCTTCTACCGAAAACACCACAACTTTGCCTCCAAATCAATCTAAATCAGCCGAGACTAAATAGAGTAATGCGAACCCCAACTTAGATTATGATGTTGTTGAAGATCTTAAAAAGTTAAGGGCTAACATTTCTATTTATGAGTTATTGAAGTTTCCATTTTTGTTACAAAAAATGTTGCAAAATATCTCAGAAAATGGCAAAAATGGTAATTCTAATAGTAACAAGGTTGTGCAGAACAAATCTCCCCAGAAGACTTCCACTAAAAACAATCCTGATCCTCAAGATAAAGGAATCCTTCCAGTAAGTAATGTAAATAATGTAAATAATGTAGATAAAGTAGCCTTATAAACTGCGAATAAAAATCCACAAGCTACTACTCTTAGTACTCACAAAAATGTACCTCCGTTCCTATTAACTTTCAAGATCTTTAATAGAAACGTGCACAATTGTATGGTAGACTCAGGGGCGTCATCCAATGTGATGCCGTGGTCTGTATGCCAGAAGATTAATGAAGAAGTTGAACCATCTTCTTTAAAAATCATACAACTTGATCGGACAAATGTCAAAGTTATAGGTGAACTAAAGAATGTGCTTATTATATTATCGTCTAACCCCAAAGTTCATCAAGTTATTGATATAATTGTTGTGGATATTCCAGAAGTGTATGGCATGTTTTTAAGAAGGGACTGGTCAGAGTAGCTACATGGTTATTTCGCAACAGATTGGTCTCATCTATGGCTTCCAGAGAACGGCAAGCCTAATAAAATAAAAGTGAATCGTGAGCGTTACCTTAAGTTCATGGTCATAGATCTGGACGATCCCAACGAATCGTATACACCTTATGCTGATTCACCCGAAGTACAAGGGGTGGACACCTTCTTCGGTAATTTCATGGCCGAGGCTTCACCTATCACCAATCCAGAAAAACAGTCCGAGATTGTAGCATATATGCAACCAGTAGCTTCCACGCAAGGGTCCCATGTACCCGATGCAAATCAAATTTGGTCTCTTTATTTTGATGGATCAAAGTCCAAAGAAGGAGCTGGAGCAGGATGCATTATTATCGATCCGGCATGCAACAAAACATTGATAGCATGTAGGTTGGAATTTGAATGTACTAATAATACTGCAGAATATGAGGCTTTGCTGCAAGGTCTCAGAAAAGCTTTGGATATGAACATTCAAAATTTAACCGTCTTTGGCGAATCTGAAATAGTGGTTAGACAGGTAAGAGACTCTATTCACTGTCTGTATCTGCATCTCAAAAGATACTAGTCTGAGGTATGGAATTTAATGAACAAATTTTCTACTTTCAATATAAATTCTATTCCTAGATTGAATAACTCTGAAGTAGATTTATTAGCTAATGTGGCTTCTAAACTTCTTCTTGCAGAAGGCTTGTCCCTAGACGCATTCTCTGTCGAGCTACTGTTTCGGCCATCCGTCCCCGATAATGTCACGAACTGGAGAGTATTTGACGACGATCAACAGATTATTAACTTTCTGCACATGGAAGAAACCTTTCAAGGCGCAGTGATAGACGAAAACACACACGGTGACAATTTGTGCGATTTTACAGTAATACCAGATCCAAGAACTCCTGAATATTCATTGGATATGGTAAAATCGATCCCTAAATCTGTAGTTAGATTAGAGAAGTTTTATGATCTCCAAGATAAATTCAAAAAGACGGTCAATTGTAAAACCAATAGTTCCTCGTTATCTTATGAAAAAGTGAACTTAGGAACTAATGAAAATCCTCAGTGCATTAATCTAGGGTTGGGATGTTCTCAACAAGAAAAGGTTGCATTTATTAAATTATTCAAAGAATTTAAAGATGTCTTTGCATGGACGTATGATGACCTTAAATCTTTCGACCCTAACATCATACAGCATGTCATCTCGATGAAGCCCCAAACCTTACCCTTTCAACAAAAACTAAGGAAAATGCACCCCAATCTCGAACCGACCATTCAAAAAGAATTGAATAAGCTTCTAAATTCTAAGACAATTTTTCTTGTTAGACACACTCAGTGGGTTTCTAACCTTGTCCCAGTCCGGAAGAAAAATGAGGAAATTCGACTCTGCGTCGATTTTCAAAACCTTAATAGAGCGTCTGATAAAGACAACTATCCTGTCCCGCCCATGGAACAGATCCTTCAACAGGTATCTGGTTTCGAGAGGCTATCCTTACTGGATGGTTTCTCTGGATACAACCAAGTTCTGATGTCTCCGCCAGACCAACTTAAAACTACCTTCCGTACTCCATGGGGCACTTATGCTTATCGCAAAATGCCCTTTGGATTGATTAATTCTAGTGCCACTTTTCAGAGAGCAATGGACATTGCTTTCCGAAGCTTAATCAATCAGTCCGTCGTAGTTTACTTAGATGATGTGACTGTATTTTATAAAAACAAAAACGATCATCTAGCTCACTTACGAGCCGTCCTACTGCGATGTCGCAAATACGACATCTCCTTGAATCCCAAAAAATCCATCTTTGCAGTAGAACAGGGTAAACTCTTAGGATTCATTGTGTCTAGTGAAGGGATGATTATTAACCCCGAAAGGACTCAGGTCATAGAAAAACTTCCCCCTCCTACATCCAAAAAATCTATGCAGTCTTTCTTAGGCCAGATTAACTTCGTGAGAAGATTTGTCCCGAGTTTCTCCGAAATGGTCAGGCCTTTACAAAATCTGATTAAGAAAGACACCCAATATCACTAGGGACCCCTAGAAAATCAATCTTTTAATGCAATAAAGAAGGCCATAATAGACGCTCCGTCTCTCATGAGCCTAGACTTTTCAAAAGACTTTACACTCTACACTTTTGCTTCTGACCATTCCTATGCCGCCGTCCTAACCCAAAAGAATGCCGACAACAATGAAGTACCCATTGCCTTTATGAGCTATGCTTTCAAAGGAACTGAACTTAATTACCCAGCGGTAGATTGGCAAGCCTACACTGTTTTCAAAGTAGTTAAGCACTTCCAGTCCTATCTTTTGAAGTCAAGGATGAAAGTTATCATCCCCTACCCAGCCGTGAGGAACCTGTTAGTGCAGAAGGAGCTAGGAGAAAAGAGAGCTAACTGGGTCACCTCCTTGCAAGAGTATGACTTAGAAATCACCCCAGCTCAGATAGTGAGTGGCCAAGGGTTGTGAAAGTTAGTTGCTGATTCCACAGCAGGATAGCAAGAACAAAGCGATACGTCAAACCTAGGACAACGCGATCAAAGTCTAATCTGTTGCACACAAAACTCTGAAGAAACAGGATACCATTAACCAGATGAAAGGAGGAAGACTTTAGTCTCAACGCTCTTCTTTTAGCGGNGCGATCAAAGTCTAATCTGTTGCACACAAAACTCTGTAAGTCCTTGGTACAACGATATAAGATTCTGTCTTGAACACAGGTCAGCCCCCCGTCACCTAGACCCCGCTAAAAGAAGAGCGTTGAGACTAAAGTCTTCCTCCTTTCATCTGGTTAATGGTATCCTGTTTCTTCAGAGTTTTGACGACGTACTGATGCGTTGTCTTGAAAAAGACGAAGCAGAAAAAGTCTTGCTAGAGTTGCATGCAGGAGAAGCTGGTGGTCATTTTGGTGGTGACACCACTGCTCATAAGGTTTTGAGAGCCGGTTATTACTGGCCCACACTTTTTAGAGACATCCATGCCTTGTGTCGTAAATGTATCATCTGTCAAAAAGCATCAGGGCGAATACAAAAACCAACCTTTCCTTTGCAGCCCGTTTCAGTAGATTATCCTTTTCAGTAGTGGGGCCTTGATATCATAGGTCCAATCAACCCTCCGTTCTCGCAATAGCACAAGTTTATTGTGATAGCCATAGATTACTTTACTCGATGGTCTGAAGCTGCTGTGTTAAGAACTATCAACACCAGTCAGGTAATTGCCTTTCTAAATTCGAATATTATGACTTGCTTCGGTATCCTTGACTGTTTAGTATTTGACAATGCTTCCTACTTTTCCTCTCTTGAGATGAGCGAGTTCACTTTGGAAAAAGGAATTAAGTTGAAGTATTCTGCTAGCTATTACCCCCAGGGCAATGGATTGGCAGAATCAACAAACAAGAACTTGATCAAAATCATCAAGAGAATAGTGGTTGAAAATCACAAAAATTGGCACAATGCACTGCTAAATGCGCTGTGGGCTGATAGGGTAACGCCAAAAGCTATTGTAGGTAACTCCCCCTTTTTTCTCGTATATGGTAGAGAAGCAATTCTGCCACCTCACATTCTTCTTCCTTCACTACAATTGTCACAGAAAGTCCAAGAAGAAGATTACCCCCCTTTAGAAAATCGAATTAATGCTTTGATAAAGCTAGAAGAGGTAAGAGCCCAAGATAAGTGTAAGTTAGATCAACATCAACAATTGGTTAAAAGCTAGTTCGATTCTAACTCTGCTTCTGATAGGAATTTTGAAGTAGGTGACCTCGTCTTGAAATGGGACAAACCACACGAGGGAAAGGGAGAGCACACAAAATTACAAAACCTATGGCTTGGACCATTTTTAATTGCTGAAAAGTTGGGTCCCAGTTCTTTTCGATTGCAGATTCTTGAGGGGCAGCTTGACACCTACCCGGTAAATGGCCAAGCCTTGAAAAGATACTTTGCTTGATAACTACCCTTGTATATTATGTACATATTTTGTTTTTGTTTTCTTTTTCATTTGCTTTTGTTTTTGATTTGAATTTATCAGCTTGTGTTTTTTGAAAATGCACATACCTGTGTACACTGAGCTATTTAGACAAAGACAATAGAAATTTCCTTCCCTGAAATAACTTCTGAGAAATTTGTATGAACATCAATGGCATATTTCTGAAAATTATGTTGGAAAAGTCTGTTGTTTGATAGAATATCATTGATTTCAATCTCTGAGTAAAGCTTGTCATGATCATCTATTATCTTTTTACGCTGTCCCCTTTCCGTAAAGGAATGACTCAGAAGACGTCTCCCTGTCTTAGAAAGTTGTTTTTGTAAATAAAACATATCTAGATCTAAATAAAAGATAGTTTAAAAAAAAAATTCTGATGAGGTCTGAAAAAATATGGTAAAATATCATGATTTTCAGCGTCACCCCGCTCATATCTATAAAAAAAAAAATAATAAATAAAATTTTATTAATAAGAGTTGTGGGAAGTGCTTGTAAACCCGCCGGGATGCTAAACAGGTCTGTTGGAAGCAGGTAAATGCATGCATGATGCCAAGACAACTTCGTCGGGGTACTGAACAGGCCCGCTGGTAGCGAAGCAATATCGGGTATATGAAAATTTGAAAATAAGTAACCTCTTTAATGTCCTTTATTCTGATCCAGAACTTCTTGGCAGGATATAGATGTCAGAGTGGGTTAAATGACAACCTTGTCGAGGCTATGGATGCATGCTGGCAGCAATGGCTATGCCAACAGTATTGGAGATTTTACCTTTAATATCGTGATTCACTGGTCTTAAGACTGTTATCAGTTTTCATCTTTTAAAACATTGCTGGAATAGTTGGTAAATGATGATGTTTATACGATTTTCTGGTTGTTATTTCTGAGTTGAAATTATCTTTGCTGTCCTAATCTGAATTTGTTCCTTTTAGCAGAGATAACTGCTTCTACCAGTGTGTCACCATTGTTGGCAGCCAATTAACATTTTTCTATTGTCTTATAAGCTGCCTACACCAATGTTTTACAAACATCAATTTTTCGTCACAATTTTCAAATAAACGACACTTTTATTTTGCGACGTTTGCACATTTACCTTCGTTTTGTTTTCATGACTGTAAGCGTGAAAACTTAGTCTTTTGAACTCACATTAAAATCATTATTTGAACTGTCGTTATCCTTCTTGTCGATATGCCTATTGAGCCTACATGTTACTTATCATTATGCAGCTAACAAACTTTCGAACCATACTTATTGGACATTCTTGGATTGATTGTGTGACTTGGTTTCATTGAGTTTGTAATGCATTGACATTTGGATTTGCATGTTACTTGACCTACTTGACCGTTGGTTTCATGAAAATACATAGGTGTTATGGTTAAACCCTTTATATATATCTTTTAATATAATGCCTATGTTCATATTTTCATAACTATTGGCATGTTGATTATATGAAGACCCATTGACACCATGGTTAAACTCTTGATATGAGCTGTTACGTTACATTGGTGCATGGTTAAACATTTGGTATTGGTTTCAAATTGAATGTTGATGGTTTAAAACTTTGGTGTAACGATGATTGCACGCGTTGGTTTATACACTTACCATTGGTTTCATTGGTCGGCCAAGTGACGTGATTGTTGAACTATACTATAATGGGTAGAACAGCTATGAGCCGGTGGCTGTACCATTCACAATAACTATTGTGCATGGTAGAGATAAGCTCCACCACCTTCACACGATGACATTTATGCCTATCCCTTCTCCCGGTTTACCTCTGTTCGCTCGGGTAACCCTTCACACACTCTACTCCTATGTATGCTATGACCCAAACCCTGGCTCGTTCACCGTGTGCTCGGCTCCATGGCACCGGTGGTGCAAATTGAACCAAATGGCAGCCAGGCCTTGCTATTATTTGACAATGCTCGGAAGGACTTGGAGGATAACGGTTGGCTCAACTTTATACAATGATTTGAGGCTTTTAATCTCTGTGTTGCACAGCAGTTCGCTTTGACTTTTGATGGTTGTACAGCCAAGGTGGGCGACATCCAATTGGAGATCGATGAAAAGTTTATCAGTTCTGCTACAGGGTTACCTGCCACGGGCCAACATTGGTTTAAAAACTATAAGGTCGAGGAGGTTCCATGGCCACTACTATTCGTCTCCCGAAAGGTCACCTCTTGTGACAGAGGTATGCCCATATCCATGCTTAAACCACGATGGCATGACCTATTCATAATAGTCAAATAGTTCGTGACCTGTGAAGGTCGATATGGACTCGTGTTTCTCTACCACTTGTGTTTGTTAATGAATTTCATGGGATACTCGTTGAATATGCCCTTTTACTTCCAACATAGCCTATATAAAATGTCGAAAAGGTTTAAAAGGGAGAAGGCCAACAGTAGCCTGTTCCACCATGGACTAATTAAACTTATTATTGTTTATCACTTGAGTTTACATGGTAATAGATGGAGAGATTTCGTCACTCGAAATGGTTTTGATGACACAGACCCTATCTAGGTTGACAAGCCTATGGTTATGGAAGCCAAGGTCGAGCCACCCGTGCCCTTCCATGTCCTACTTCCCTCTCCTAAACCCTCGGTCAACCCTGATATTTACTTACCAGATGTTGTAGTAGAGAAGGTCGGGGCTATTAAAAAGCCTGCAAGCAAAAGGGCTAAGGCAAACCCTACTATTATTGCTAAGGGTAAAAAAAACGCTTGTCTTATTTCGAGGATGGATAGTAATAAACCTAAACCCTCTATTGAGCAGAAGCCCATTGTCCTTAGTGAGGATTCAGACTCAGACATAGAACGTTTCTTAGCCAGTGAGTACCCTTACTCACAGGGTTTATGCCCCGAACCACCTTATGATTTCGTTTCGAATCTTCCCCCTTGCCTAAGAAATAATCCTAGCTACCCTGGTATCAAACTGCCTAACGAAATCCTTGGAAATGTAATCAAACCCTCACCTACATTTTCGAAGCCCACATAGTCGCCCTGTGACCAATGCGATTTATGGTTGGAACAATATTACATCGATGTTCCCATACTCCAATCGAAAATCCAATCATTGGAAAATCAAGTTGCAGTATTGACCAGTCAAAGAGACAAGCTCCAAGCAACTGATAGGAAGCAGAAGACAACTGGCTCCATCGTTTTCAAGAATATTGAATCGGCCACAGCCGTTGTCAACTCCAAATTGTCATGATCTAGCTGTCTGCTCGCCATACAGGTATGATTTTCAATATCGTTTTAGCTCTGTGAATGACCAGGATTAATATAGTGATTGGAATTTGGTTTTCGAATGGCTCTGTTTATAGTTCGAAATGGCTCTGCCATAATGTTTTCATCCTGTATCTTTTTCGTTTTGCTAAAAAATAAATGGAATTTCGTTTTGGATACATGATTTGATCATTCCCAGTTTAGCTATTGATAGATTTTTATCAGATTTGATTGGTCTTTGTTTGGATTTGATTTGTTTGTTTGTTCGATTAAGTTAATGAAACTGATGTTTTGCTTTCAATTGAATTGGTTTTGTATCTACTCTAAACAGGAAGTTTTTTATGCTCAATTTAGAATACGATCATGATTGGATTTGATTTCGTTATGGTTCATATGCTGTGATTGGCAAACGATTTCAATGAGTTTGGTTGTTACGATCTTGTAATATGTTGTGTCATGTAATCTTCTAAGAACAGGAATACAACTCTGTTCAGTCTCAATTTGGAAAGAACGACTCTGTTTTTACGAAAACAATGCTCTCATTTAAACCTGTGCAAATACGCCCGAATCATGGAGTGGTTTTGATTCATAATGACTATGTTAAAACCTTAACTGTTCGATTTGCTCTTATTCTGATTGGATTATCCCATATCTCGAGTTGGCAAGATTATTTTATGAGTTGGATTCGTATTATAGTTACTGCTCTGATTGATTCGTAAAACGAAATGGTCAACCTAGGTTATCTCTATCAAATCTAGTTATAATTTGTTTGAATGGAACGATTTTGATCAAAGTCAATTGATCTCATTTGCCCAATTTGCAATAACAAACAATCGTGTAATTCTTACGAATTCTGTTACCAATTAATTGATCCTGTTATGATTTTATTTGAGTTGATTTTCGCACCAGTTTGAGTTAATCCACTCGTGGCATGGATCGCTTGCTATGTCATTACAGTTATAACAATTTGAAAATGATCTTGTTGGATTCGATCGTATCTTTTGTTGATAAGGCAGCGTAACAATTGCCTACGATTTGTTTTGATTATATCGGTTTCAAATTGATATCAAACGATTCACAACTGTTGATGACGATTCTGTTCATTCGATTTTATGGTAACAAAAGAAACAGAGTACGCATATCTCTGTAAACATTTGATTGACCTTGATCCTGTTTGATTTCAAATGCTGTAACAATTTCAAATTGATTGATTCGTTTTCAAATGGCTATTGGATGTTAATTGAGTTTAATTCTTTAAAAGATTTTCAATAAATTTTAATGCTGATTCTGTGTCTTATTTAGACCAACTACAGAATCGCAAGATTCTGTAGCTAGTCTATAGGATTAGATTTTTATCATTTTTTTAAATAAAGGATCCTTCTAACTTGTCCATTTTTTACCCTTTTCAGGTAAATTCGAATTGCATTGAGCATGCTGGATAGTTTAAGGGATATTTGTGTGTTTTAGTTTTATTTTAGGTTCCTAGTTTAGTTAAACTTGGGATATCTTGCCAGATTTTATGTAAACAGTTTTTGATAACTTCCACAGGGAGGTTTTACCCTGTGGAAAACCTTTAAATACTTATTATTTTATGTAATAAGGATCATCCTCACTTGTGGGAGAACTAGGCTATGGATTTTTAATACAAACTGAGACAGAAGTTGATGTTCTGCTACAACTTTCGCTTTTCATAATATCAATCTTTTGTTTCAAGTTTATACATGTCATTTGTAATTGATTATAGACTACTTTAGCTATCCTAGTCTATTGCAGAATGATGTGATTTAATTAATGTGATTCATGTCTGATTTCTTTCATTACTTTAAAAAAATACAACAATTACTTAGTTCAGTTAATGGATGACAGATTTCTCTTCTTCATCAATTGAATTATTTTGTATGAGTCTTTGTATACAGGTTTATCTAGCTGTGAAGATTTATATATCATAAGATTGTTGTAAATTTTATGTCTTGTTTTTCCTATAATAATATTTCAAGAGCATTGCAGCTTATCGTTTACGACAAGTTTCTTGATAATTCGGTGCGGGTTTCCTCCCTTCGATCATCTAAGAAAATCATCATACACAGGGCGAACCTGGGGCGTTTCTCCAGGACAGTTGTTATTTCTTTGTTTGTTAGTATAATATTAGTAGTTTGGTTATATATACGTTAGTTAGATTTGTATTTAGAATTAGTATATTAGTTGTTTAGTCTAGTTAGTTTTTTTTCTGTTCATAAAATTATAAAATCAACAAAAAATATTCCTTTCTGTTTTAGGACAGAATATAAATGAGTTTTTCAGGTTTTACTTAAATCTATAAATTGTAGATATTGTACATTTTGTGAATAAGTTATATTTCTGTTAGTAGTTAGATATTTAGTTAGTTAGAGTTAGTATAGTATTAGTTAGTAGATTGTATATAATAGTTAGTTTAGTTTATTAGTTTGTTTTATTTCTTTTAGTTAGATTAGTTTAGTTTGTTTAATTTTTAGTTTTAGTTAGATTAGTTAGTTTAGAGTAGTTTTTTTTGTTTTCTTAGGACCTTAGATCAGCTAATGGAGTTGCTAAACCCGTCAGGGTGGTTCATCCCAAACGGCTTGGGTTATTAGACAACATTAGACCGGTTCCACTCTCTCAGTTGACGGACGGTCAATTTCGCCTGTCAACAGGTCCAGACATCTGTCTCTGCAGTACCATCACCTTTTCTACATTTTGGTACTATCACCCGATAGCACTCTTCCCCACATGATTTGTCCCATTCATAGTTCCCCTTGGAAAATTAACACTCATGCTGATTTCAACCCCTAGGGCTGGGAGTCCTGCTAGTCTTATGCTTTTCTGATATTAAGCCACATACTTCTTCTCAACATATTGCTAGCTTTCCCAAATGGGCTCCCGAGTTATCTCATCTTGGTTCTATCGAATGCAACTCTGCAGTATCATTATCCCTCCATCTCATCCACCATCAGTTTTCTCATCTGCATATGGCCCGCCATTCATTTGCCTCATACAGAAACCCACCCATGGGCCCCCCACCCTCCACCAGTTCTCTTCAAAACTTACACCCTCACATGCCAAGCCATATTGCACTGGGGAAACCATTTCTATATTTCTACACTCACCCCAAGTTATTCTTTATTTATTTGGTAATTGTAAAAATCCTTTGTTTCCAGCATTTACTTATCTTTTTTTCATCACCCCTGATGACCTTCTTTTTTTCTAGTAACGCAACCCATGTCTCCCTCGATTGGGGCATCCACTCTCTCTATTCATTCCAACATCGTTCATAAACCCTGAGTATCCCAAGTCCATGTACCCATGATCTTTGAGTTTTTCCACTTTGTTAGCCTTTGGCACAGTTTAACCCCACATCTAGTCGCCCCCCTGACACTAGATACAATTTTACAGTTGATGCCAATCCCCCTTCAAAATTCCCCAACCAAGGGAAGTCTTGAGTCTCACCTCATCTTGAATTCATCCATGTTACCTATAAATACTTGATCTCATCTCAGTGGATTTCATGAATCCCTTTGCTTCTTGGAGTCATGCCTCCCTTTATGTCGACACCAACACAGTTTCCAGAAGGGTGACAATATCTTGACTCTCATTACCTTTACATGAGGAGTATTAGACGACACATAGAGAATCAATATTTCTCTTTGATTCTGTTGACCCCCATAACATTCAAATTCAATAAAATATCATGTTATGGTGGGTCTTACTATGTGACTATTGCAATTGTTTTATACCAACCGAAGACCTCTGCATTCATTAGGCCATCAATGATTACGAGTCATCGACACTTCTTATAGGTGTCCTTGCCTCACTTCATATTCTGTTCACCATTCATAATTTTCATCTATCGTCATCAACCTCCCCAGAGGGCACTGCATTTATCTACACCAACATACATCTTTAGTTACCGTCTTACATTTTGGTTACATGACACGAGCATGGGGCATGCCCACCTCGTTTGTATACAGATTTTCATTTTTCTCCCTAGAGAAAGGTTTGGGTCTCACACTTTCACCTCTCCTTCCGAGGGATTGCTCTTGCAATTCCTCTCAGCACTCTTGATTACAATGACACTCTCTGTAGAAGAAACGTTGATGTATTTCAGCTATACCTATGCTCCTAAACTCACAGATCATGGGGCATCTGTTATCACTGAAATTTCATCTTCAACATTGCATGAAAATGGTTAAATAAATACAGTAATGCCAATATAAATTAGTTCACCTACAACACTAAAATATATTTCAAAAGGAAAAAACTATACAATTGGGCAAAAATTGAGATGCAAAAATTCACCAAATGAAGCGTGTGCACAGTGCGTGGGCCAACAAAGCCCTTAAAGTGAACAATGCACCAAATGTATGACTGTGTACAAGAAAATCCACGTGCTACTGTGAAAAACACATTTATGGTTCTTGTGCCCCCCCAAACCACTTATGGACCAGCTCCCAACCTGATTTGACTTCCATATCTGAGTGAAATCCAAATGGGGGGGTTGGTCAAGGACCAAAGGGTACCCTAAAAGGCCCCTTGTTCACACCAAGAACCAATTACATTTTTCCTTGAAGAAATGCTATAAATGAAATCCATGGGTGCACTAAGAAACCAAGATCTTCATAGTATTTTTATGCTTCCTCAATTCTCCCTTGATAATCCTCTTTTTTCCTTGGAGTATTCAAGCATCATTTCAATAGGCCATTCCACTCACCTCTTGAGGGAATAAGCATTGATTTTCTTCACCATTTTCCATTTTTCTTCAATTGTAAGAAGATATCTCCATTAGGGAACTCAAGAGCCCTCCCAAGGAGGAATATGGGACTCATAATTCCTCATTTTTCTCTACGGTGTTTTGCCTACTAATATAGTTATCCATTGGTAGCATTATCTTGGTAATTGGTTGATTGTTTATGATTCTAAGTTTCTCATGCATTCTAACTTTTATTTCTTAGTTGTTTTAGTTTGTTTATTTTTTTATAACATGTGTTTGGCTTGTTTAACCCACTCATGAACTTCTCTCTTATCTAGCAGGCCCAACTAGGCATGCAAGTGTTGTTTTTTTTCTCACCCAAGTGACAAAACCAACACAACAATGACTATCATGCCAATATTGTTGCTGGTGTTTTTGGTCTTCCTGATGATGGAGTGTTGTTAAATGTTTACCTTTAATCTTATTCATTTGGTAGAGCCTATCCTTATTTTCTAACATGAGGTCATAATGGAGAAGAGAAAAAACATTTTCTGCATCCATCCAGAGATGCAGAGGTGTCACTGCTTCCTTCCCATATATTAGTTTGAAGGGTGTTTGTCCAATTGATTATTTATAGGAAGTTTAATATTCCCATA
>JASDQU010274168.1:2228-12691 GCA_032191745.1 Picea mariana
AAATAATCATTCAATGGAATATATAATTTGACTTTTGCATTCAACATAATTAAAGAAATGCTCAAGTTGTGCGACATAATGTAAAGTAAATAAATACGCTTATTTTTACTTTGTTGGCGTTAATGGACAAGTTTCTTTGGAAATTAGTGTGATGCGCTTATTTTTACTTTGTTGGCGTTAATGGACAAGTTTCTTTGGAAATTAGTGTGATGCGCTTAAGAAGTCTTTGTTGATTTAAATTGTATATTTACTCAAGTATCGTACGAAATTATTCAATGAATAATGATGTAAAAAAATGTAAAAAAAAAATTGGGTGAATTGTAGAGTCTATATTTTATTATCATAATAAACATTTATTTTTTTAGTTTGATAACTCAATAATGATTATACCAAGAGGATCGTTACATTATTCCAAACTGTAGACTCTCCTATTTTTGGCTTCAAGAATTTTATTAGTATTATTCTCCTGTTGTACAAATCTCTAATCCTAGTGAGATAATCCCATCAATCTTATTCCTTTAAATTTGAATGCATGGATTAGGCTAGAAATGACCTTAGGAATCTCTTAAAAGTAATTTGTCTTGCTCCCCCAATCCATCAAGAACTCGTTAAGAATCATGTTTCATATCATATCTTGTGATGAAAATCAAAATATGTATCCTCATGACATATGTGGGATAACAGGAACCATTGACGATGAACATCAAATTTGATTCTCCTAAATTGATAAATTAATTTTTGTGTGTTTGTATGGTAAAAGTACATGCACAATTAGGCCTTTTGGACATGATTTCCAATGGCAGATACTATGATCAAATAGTGGTAGGTGTTTGAGGGTGAGAGATTCACGTGTCTTTCATTTTTATCAATGCATTAAGGAACTATGACATATGTTTCTCGATGCATGTTTTTTAACTCTAATCAGAAGTGTTTTGTGGAGTGAATATTTCAGCTAACAACGATACATGTGAGATCTGGGTTTATCCCCTAAATTACAAAAAATCTAAAACAATGTTAACATAGGCAATTATATGATAGTTTCAGAAATATTAATGAATAATATGTATAAAATATTATGATATCATTCAATTCCTCAACATTACACAAATATTTCTTCTTCTAAAAGTTTCAACAACTAAATGTTATTCATATAGATAAAATGCATATTCTTTATGATACAAACATGTATATTCATATTCATCGTTAAACACAACTCTACCCTTTTTCATATACACATCAAACATTATTTAATCCTAATCAACACATCATCTTATATAAAAATGCTAATCATTAATTATAACAACCCTCATTACACGACACAAAAATAATGATTACAACGATATAGTATATAACATCACAACAAGCTTATAATTCTAAAGTCAAAATCATATTACTAAACTAACATGTGGAATTGCTTAGCATCGTAACATAGAATTGAAAGAATCCAATGATAAAATTCAAGGTTTTTATACCATAAACAATATATATGGATATAACCATAGTTTTAATTGTCTCATTCATCAACCAATAAATCAATTAACTGGAAAATCTTCAAACTCTAATTAACACTTTCACCAACAAGACATTGTCAATAAGTAATTATGTTCGAGTTAATTAAGGAATCCTAATTACCTCCCTCCCTCCCCCTCTCTCTCTCTCTTGCCATCATTATGTTTATAGGCTAAGTGTACATAATGCAATTAGCTTCAAGAGGTATCTTTATAATCAATCTAGTCCTTGATAAATCTTAAACACTTAACAAGATTGCTTWATTACAATTCAGTTCATCAATTATATCTGTAAATTGACATCATGTTTCTACTAAGAACTAAACGCCATAAAAACAATTAAAAACATTTACGATTATATTTAAGTGGTTAAACTTATTCTATCAATACTTATTACGTAATCGAATTACGTAGACATGTACAATTTTTCTTGRAATCGCTTAATGTCCCTTTTCATTGTTGAATTTAATTACTTAATCAATTATACTRGGTGATATTGTAGCTAATATAGAATTCCATTTATTTTATCATTATTATTATAATGATATAGGTGATATTGTAGCTAATATAGAATTCCATTTATTTTATCATTATTATTATAATGATATAGTTGAACGAATTATTCCAACTTCTTAAATCGTAAATTCTAACTTAACGATGGAAAGTATTTCACCAAGTGGCGTTTAATCCATAATGCGACACAAATAAACTTATGATCAGTCATAAATTAATTGTGGTTTTCAACTAATTTATAAAGGCTCTTGCTTTTAGTACGGTATATAAGGATCAATATACGCCTATCAATTTTAGTACGGTATATAAGGATCAATATACGCCTATGAATATTATCGACCTAACTATTACAATGTGTGCAAGAAAGATTATTATTTACATAGAACAACAAAGACAGAAAGATTTTATGGATTCGATCGGATTTATGCTTAAGGAAGAGATATGATCATCCTTGAGATACCGAACACAAACCTTCTCATAAGAATCTGGTGCGTCGTCTCCTGCACTATAGTTTAATAACAAGTGAAAGGAGTAAGGTTAACTTCCATACATCTGGAGTCTTCCTACCTTTGACTAACAATAGACTTAGTATAATCATTATACTCGTCCTCAGAGGAATCTACGATTTTATTTATTTATTCTCACATATATATATATATATATAGTCTTTAATGAATTGGTAGTAGATATGATTGGAAGCCAGTGAATGATGACGGTAATAGTAGTAATAGACTAGTGTACGAAAATGAGAGAATTATGATATTAGCATTCCGAATAATTAGAGATCTGCGTTGGATGATTTAGGTACCTAGAAATTAGATACGAAAATCGGTGTAATACAGTATGCCATCAATGCATAAAATAATAGTGAAAAAATTATACTTCGATTTGATTGAGATTTACTGGATAAAATGATTAGTACCAATGTTTTTCTTCAGGAAGAAGACCGGATACTCACCACGACAAATTCCTCCGATATATAAAATTTAACGTGAAGTGCTTGGTCGGGGATGAGCGTAAAGGGTCCTATACTATTCCAGTCGTGCTGAAGAGATTTGATAATCCTGGGCGCGCGGTCCAATGCTTACATCATACGGTTCTAACAAATTCCAAGAAAGTCATACGGTTCTAACAAACTCCAAGAAAGTAAAAATTTAGAGAAAAGTCGAATACTGTGAATTCGTTTTCCACATCAATGACAATGAATTTAATTATATCTCAGAGATTCTTGCGAATTATCAGTAAGTTGTGGGTTAAATGCTACCTTAACCACGAATTCAACTCTGCTAGTGGATAGAAATAATAGGGAACGTTTGAATTCCATGATCGATGATCACTAACCTGATAAAGATTTGGATAAAGTTAAAAGAAGCGATAAATTTAGTTTATTAGATTTCGATCAGGAACTTCATTAATAATTTATTTAATAACAAATTGGAAATGTATACAGGGCCTTTACAGTAACTAGAAACTCTCATAGATACCTTCTGAGATTATTGCTCGCTTTAATACTGTGTAGAGAAGGAAATTATTTTAGTTATTAAAGAAAACACAGCAAAATGCGCTTTGAAATTTCACAAGGAATTATATAAACTATATTCACAACTTAGATATTACCCAACTACTATCATTTTCTATACATTCCACAATTAAACTATAAAAATTGACATTACAACCATACAATACCATACCCGTGCATTCATATTGCAATTGAAATTATATAGAAATTCATATAAGATCTGAACAATAAAATTCTCCATTACAATTTGAAACATAATTTAAATACTTTTACACAATAAAATTATCATAAAATATCGTTCCAGAAACGTTGAGATTCTTGCAGTGATACTTCAAATTTGAAGTTGTGTTGTCTTATTTGTGATTTCACTTGCTAACTAAGATCTCACCGGTACCTCTCAGCCAATGCTAGGGGTAATTTTCTTCCCCCTTATTCCCTCAAGTTGCAAAGAGGCCACACACAAAACCTAGAAATAATAGCTCTTTCTTCCCCCTTATTCCCTCGAGCCACAAAGGGGCCACACACAAAAACTAGAAATAATAGCTCCAAGCTTGCCTCGCAAGGAAGAGCTTCCACTCCTTCTTCAAACTTGGTATCCCAACTCTCTCACTGAGTGTTTTTCAAAACTCGATAAGTACTTAGCAAATTCATGGAGTTAGTTAAAACTCATTTTTTTTAACTTTAACTGTCAAGTCTTATTAGGTCTTGGCCAATCATTGAGAAAAATTCCAAAATAAATCAATTCACTAAAACTTATTCAGTTTTGATTGTTCATGTTAGATGGCTTGGTGTCAATGAAATTGAGAAAAATTCCAAAATAAATCAATTCACTAAAACTTATTCAGTTTTGATTGTTCATGTTAGATGGCTTGGTGTCAATGAGTTGTTTCAAATATTTTGGTTAATGATCTAAATTTTTTACATGTCATTCTTGAATTTAAGATTGTTGACTTGGTTTTGGAATTCCTTAAACTTGAGTAAATGTAACCTATGTTAAATTGTTATCATACATTATAGAGGATAAACTATCCAGTGGTTTATAATACTAAGAATAATGCATTATTTCAAGCTTATTACTATTTGGAATAGTGAAAGTGACATGAAGAATTTTAGTTTTTAAGTAGCAAGTTTAAATAGTTAGTTCATGGATAAGTCTAGCATGCAAACATCTCACATTTTTTTATTGCATTGAAATAAAGGTAATGTGAGTAAGCAATAAAGTCGAAGATAAAATTTGTTGCATTGTACATGTTTGGTTGATTGAAAATTCTCATAGTTAAGGTCATTAGTTCATTCTTGAATTGATGTAAAATGTATGAGACACCTTGTGTGTTTTGTTCAAATTAAAAGCATGCATTTTCTTTTGRAATTAAAAGGAGGATGTTTTCACTAAAATTCTAGGTTACTTTTTATTTGTGTTTGATGCTTGATWTCTTTTTTTCCAGTAGACATGATTCATTTATTCTAGTTTTTTAAGACTTTTTGAATGAATGACCTTCACCTCCTCACTATTATAATTTGAAATTTTGGTGCTATCATACCTACTTAATTTTGTTTTTGCTAGTAGAATGTAACTATGTAATTTGGTAAAATATTTTTCACCATTCAAGTGACTTATTGCTAGTAGATTCAACATATCTATCCTTTAAGAAAGGTTTTTTGGTGGCAACGTTTGATTTGATTTTCCTATAAAGCTATTAACTTGAGTATGCAAAAACTGCGTACATATTTTTGTATGCTTCTATAATGTAACAGTCCTATCATTGGAAATAAGACCATACTTTCCTAATGGTCCCATCATTGGAAATGGATATAATATTGTCATGTTAGGTCTCAAGATAAAATTGGCAATGATAGTATCTATCAAATATAGCCTTAAAACGATATTTGAGAATTTATCAAGTCTGGTTTTTTATTATGATTAGATATTCATGGTAAGTAGAATTGTGACCTTAGATCACCTCTTAGTGAAGTTTGGCATAATATACAAATAAATATTTCTTATGAATATATAAGTGGCCCAATAAAAAAGGAGAGTGATTGCAACCTTCCAGTAGACTAGTAAGAAGGAGAATGGAAGCTATGAGTAGAGGAAAATAATGTAAATACACATATATAGATTATTCAAACTATTGTGTTGTGGGTGTGGTCATGGAAAAGGAGGATATGGAAATCATAGCATAATTTCAAGATCGAACATTATTCCTCTTGATAATTATGGGCATAGGAAATGGTAGAGTAAATATGATTACAACTCTTTTAGAGATCACATTGAATAACAATCTAATGTTTGTAATTTTTGAAGACCTGTGGAAGTCGTATCTTTTACCTATTTAATAATATAAATTTAGATTACTATTATCAATGATAAAAAAAATTATCTATAAAGGTTACATCTCTCAATGACACTTTATTCCACACCAACTAAAAATCTTGAGTACTTGCTTACCCATAAGGTAACCGAAGAAAAACTAAAGGGAATTCCACTTTTTAAACTAATTACTCAACGCAATATTGTTAATACACATTTTCCATGATTATTTGTCTCCCCAATAAAGAGGGATAAGGTTTATTTATCAATGAATCAATATGATTTTATATTTTCAACACAAAATTGGGTTTCTATTATTCAAACTCACTTGGATAAGACTAATGTTACAAGCAAATCTTTAGTGAGGTTTCGATATGATTAGAAATTTGATTTTGTATTAGACCCAACTTGGGAATATTTTCAAATTTTCATGTATACCATTTTCCTTTAAAGAATATCTAAAAAATCTTTATGAAATAGTGATTTAAGGAAGAGAGAAAAATGTTTCTAGAAGGATTATTGAGCCTGTCCATTTCTCACATAAGGACCTAAGTCCAACCATTTATAATACTGTAATTTTATTAGCAAGGGCTAGAATACTGGAGTTTAGTTATTTTTAATTAATTAAACTTGATATGAATAGAATTTGATGATTAATCAATGGATGAATATGGAAGGAAACATTGATGTATAGTTTTATGTTTGTCTTTTTGTATCATAACTTACTTAGATATGAACTAGCATAAATTATATGCATATACAAACAAATTTAAAAAATGGATGACACATATCTTTTATCATTAAAAAAAAACATATCCCAATTCTAATAGATAGATTGGGCTCTTAGTGGTTGTTACAAGAATCCTTTGGTTTAGAGAAGAGACTCATCCATAAGTGAAACATTTTTATAGCTTAATCCATTGAGGTTTCCATCCATATTTGAGAGTAGGATAATTATCTTAGATGGGGAGGAAAAACCTCTCCATGTGAATACATGGTTAATTTAGGGTATATGACCTCCTTCCCTCTTTAATATAATAGGAGAGAGAGGGGGGTGGAAGAGAGAGAAATATTGAGTGAGAGAGAGAGGGGGGGGTGAAGAGAGAGAGGATGGGGGAGAAAGCGGGGTATAGAGGGAGGGGGGGAGGGAGAGAGAGGCATATGGAGAGAGAGAGAGGGAGTGATAGAGGGGGGAGGGAGAGAGGGAGAGAAGGGGAGAGAGTGAGAAAGAGAGAAAGAGAGAGAGAGAAGCATAGGGGAAAAGGGAAAGAGTGGTGGGAGAGGGAGAAGATTAGGGAGGGAGGGAGAGAGTGGTAGAGAGAGAGAGTGATAGGGAGAGAGAGATGGGGGGGAGGGAAGGAGGGAGAGAGTGAGAGAGGGGCAGATAGAAAGAGAGAGTGTGTGGTGGAAGGGGAGATGGCATCGTGAACTTTATTTGTGGTTATATGTATAGTCCATATATTCTCATATTGTTCATGGATATTAGTTTGCGGAGTTGAAGGGTTGGTGAGATAATTGTAGGCATGTACTCTAGTTTTCTCTTGTTGTTTCTGTAGAAAGAATTTAAATTTATGAATAAATTAAATTATAGTATATCGCTTTAATTTTGTTCAATTTATTTTAAATCATGATATTTGATATGAAGAAATGTTAAATTCTCTGGATTTACAGTTTTTTTCATTTCGTGGAGATTGTAATGGTTTATTAGTATGAAACATTTTATTTTTTTGTTGAAAACACAAAATCTTTGGAAAAGGTGCTCGATACAATTAGTTGATGAAGAAATCTATTTGGTATGAAGAAAAGTTTCTTTAATGTTGTTAGAATTTGTAGTTTTTTTACTTCATTGAGATTTCAAGGGTTTATTATGTATGAAGCATTTCAATTTCATTGGAAAACACACAGCCTTAGTATATAAATACATGTTACCTTAAGTTGATAAGTATACAAGGTATTATGAACTTCGATTGGTGTGCTTTGCATGGAATTTATAATGAACATATGCATAGTACAAAATTTCATATATTGAAAATTTTGTAGTTTACGACATCATTGCAACTTCAGCCAACTACTACAAGACGGGGTTGTAGTTTCATCACCTAGTGCACTTTTCTCAAATACTGTACCTTTACTTTGTGGGCCTGACAAAGATTACAACATTTCTTCTCCAATTATAAGTTACAAATATTACAACATACCTTCTAGCATCTATTAAATCCCAGCCCCCCCTCCCAAACATTGTAAGCCATGATTTCATTGTACCGTGATTTGGAATATAAACTAAGAAATATATGTGGCATGAAAATATGAACTTGAGATCTCCATTTCTAACTCAAAATAATTTCATACAAGTACATTCAAAATTGAAACCAACATATTATGTGTAATACATGTGTATGCATTATCTAGTTATTCAAGGCATGATCAGAAAATCCAGATCAAGTTATCTCATCCATTAAGTGGTCCGGAGGAAATATAGGGACCCAAATATTTTATAGTTGACAACCAATTGAGAGATCTAGATTTAGGTGAAAACTTGTTTAAAGTAGTACAACAATTAATCAAAAATCACCTTATTCGAATGGACCACAAAGAAAACCAAACAAGATGGAATCCTACATATCCATATAAATGTACTTGATGCATTTCTTTTTTAGAATTTTGTTTACAAACATCGTAATGGTATGGCATCTTCAATTATTCATTCATGATCGGCTTTTGTCATTTTCCATTTTCTAACTTTTGATTTTTTCTGTGATTGAACCTTTGTTAACTTTATGC
This sequence comes from Picea mariana, assembly GCA_032191745.1. Taxonomy (NCBI): domain Eukaryota; kingdom Viridiplantae; phylum Streptophyta; class Pinopsida; order Pinales; family Pinaceae; genus Picea; species Picea mariana. The sequence continues at coordinate 10,861 of JASDQU010274168.1, forward strand.
ATGTTGCACATACCAAATAACTATATTGACAACTTATGACATATGGATGATAGTATTGAAAGTGAGCATGACTTTCGGTTTCATTTCTTGAAAAAAAAATAGYTGTTCAATATGATGGATCCTCTTTCATATATAAAATCGTCATCATTACAATCCTCTAATAATTTCATCTTTCTTTATGTGCACCACATCAAATAATATTTAACATTTTCATCATTGTCTACAGGTGAAACCACAACAAATACATCTCCTGCAAATAAGGCCCCATATGCCAACAAACAAATCGTTAGATAAACATGAACAGTTATGTAATATATATATATATATATATAGCATGTACATCTATGTATTGTTTCAACATAAATAATATTTTTGAACAATTGTAACATTTTACCTTCTCTAACCAGATCAAAAACTCTATAACCATTAGTTAGTATTGTAGTGTCATTTGATTCCATATCCTCTATGCTGGAAAGTGGCATTTTCCCCTTTGTATTGATTTATGCATGATTTCAAGATTTAGCATATTTACCAATTTTATTTTCACAATTCTCATCTGATTATGTGTCCTCTATGCAAATTGAACAAAAACAAGATGCATTCCTTTTATCAAACGCACACACATTTTGGAAGGATTTTGTTTTAATTGAATACAATTTTAGACTCTCATGTATTATATTGGCTTCATATGTGATCGATCTATCTACATTTTGGATTCCAATATGCCAAAGAAACCTCCACGATTCAAGAATAATTTATTAAAAACTTAAATGAACGTCAATATATATACATATATTAACTTGACAAATTATTGATATTGAACATTTATGTGTACAACATATATACACACACATGCGCACATCCCTTGACAGATTATGTTTRTGGACTAGATTTGCTTGGCACCATTGAACAATTTGATYAGCAAATACAAATTGATTAATAGAACGGTTCATTTGATACCTTCRAAGTGCTCATTTTACACATGCCCCTRCATCGTCATGCTCTCATTTCCCATGACTAGTCTTGAAGAAATTCCAACAATGTTTAATGTTTGATTTATTATGAAGACGACGACACAACCAATAGAATGATCGTGAATATTTGAATTTACCTACACATCCATATGACCATATCCAATGTTGATCTTATTCRATCCCATGGGATTTCAAGGAATCATATTGTTTATCAAAACAATGTTGTACATAATGAGTAGCATATGTACGATCATCACTTATATAAAAGTGATATTTTTTAATGACATGTTGATTCTCATTGGTGCTTTCTTTGTTATCAACACTCTATTGAGCATGTCTATATAGAACATGGAAAAGTATAGAGACTCGATTAGAATGATAATATTCACTCTGTATTTCTTTTTGTGCAGCGAATGTATAATTCTCTACAAAATAAACTATAGATAAAATTGTCCCAGGTGGGAAAACTTCACGGGATTGTTTGAATTGTAGGTATTTTCATTGATATCTATGTGAATGCTTGGTGTATTTATAAATTTCATTTTCAAACTTCTTCAAAATTCGATCACAAAGATATTATCTTCCTGCAAATCAGTCCTTTTGGAAATAACATTTGAAGAATTTGGAGCAGTAACATTGATATATTCATATCTCTTCCAATTCATTTTTATATTGGACAAGGATTGATCATTCATATCAATATGATACTTGGAGTGAAATAAAGATAGATTTCAACAATGATCACATTTCTTTCCACCAACACATATTTTTTGGTAAAATAATTCATCACCTTCTCTTTCACATAGAATTTGGGATATAAAGGCACAGATTGTGGAAACAGGAGGTGAACTTTCCCA
>JASDQU010274170.1:0-15119 GCA_032191745.1 Picea mariana
GTACCATTTCAGGATCTATACGAATACCTAGGGAAACCCTTAGGCATTTACCTTCGTTATGTGCCTTCCCCAGGTTGCGATGGAGATTATTTGAGTACTTAGTAGATTCCAGTATGTTCATCATGTTGGCGATCTCACTAATATGTATGTGGTCACATAGATCCACTTTGTATTAGTTTGTGTCTACGTTTTTGTCATATCGTAGCTCCATTGTGTACTCTTCTATGGCTATGACCTGATCGAGTCATGGAGGTATGGATCCACATTTTATTTTTTGTGGCCATATCCTTTGTCATTACTTTCATGGATCCACAGTGTATTGGTTGGCAACCATGATTTGAGCGATTTTATTCTGAGCTTGGGTATGCCTACCTCAGGGAGGATATGCATATATTGTTTGATGTTTTCTTACATCTTTCGCCATGCTATCCCATTCCATCACCCTTCGCAAACATATTTTTAAAGTGTTTCGACCATCAGCTTTTCTTTTGACCTCACACTTTAGGGGGCATTTGTTACACAACTATTTGTCACACTTAAGGGAGAGAGTGTTTGTCATGATTCCCTAGACATGTTGGGGGATACATTTATCATATGAAGGTCAAAACACTATGTGCACATGAATTATTCATTTTTATTGAAAAAAAGGAAATTAATTTAGTGTGAGAATCCACTTCACATCTAGTTTCCTAATCTCAGGGAGAAGTTGAGAGTCTCATGGATGGTTGAGAGTTTTTCTCAAACCAATATCCTAATTTGATGGATCTTGAGAGATATTTTATCTCTAAAATCCTGTAGAGATATTTTCTCCCTAAAATTCTTAGAGATCCCAATTTAGTGGATCTAGTGAGTGATCTTCTCCTTGGATTGTTGAGTTAGTTATCAAATGGAAAATTATTTAAATTCCTTATGTGATATCTTAGAGGGAGGGAACTTGGGAATACCATACTTCTGATCTTGAGAAATTCAATAAGGGGAGAGAATTAAGAGCATCATACTTATGATTTTGTGAGATCCAAAGGGCTAGATAGGAGAGCTTGGAGAAGTTGCTGCATTTTCAAAATTGAGATTGTAAGTGCTTCCATTTTGTTGGTTTTCCATTAATACACAACTTGGCCTATTCCTCTCATGTTTATGTGTTCAAGTGTATGCATGTCTATTGTTGTAAATTCATCATAGATAGATCTATTTTCTCTTAACAATATAGTTTGGAAGAATGAGGTTTCTCTTTGTTCTTTGCATGTCTTTTCTTGCGCCTAGGAGATTGGACATCAAGGTCAAAGGCTAGAGCAGCGAGGACAATAATTGTAAAAAGGTAAGTCATCCATCCCTCCCTTCTCACTGTAATTGTCGAAATAGGTATAAGAGGAAAGTAGCTCACCATTTGTTTTCTTCTGTCTCGGATCAAGAGGATTCTTGATCCAAGGGGAGTTTCACCTATCCACAAGGGGAACTTTAATGTAACAAGATCATATCGGTATAAGGGTAGATTTATTTGGGGTTTTTATGGGAATTTGCAAGATCCGGGAAGTTGCTTAAGAAATAAGTCTTAAAACCCTAAACATGGTAGATGAATATAGTAACAATCCACATGATGAGTCAGAAGAGATATTTTCAAAGCTAGAAGCACAAGCCACTAACATCTCTCACAACATGTCCATCCTCATGACAATTCTAGAGAAAAGTATTCGACCTTTCGTAGAGTTTAGTATCTCTAATTGAAAATCTATCTTGCATAGGAAATATGGAGAGAGTGAAGACCCAAAAAAATGAGACCAAAAAGGAGCTAGATAAAGAGAGACGAAGTTCCAGCACCATCACTTCTTCCCAATATCTATTTAAAGTTGACTTCAAGCCCCACCAAGGTGAGATTGATTTTATTGATTTGAATAAATGGTTTCAATAGTTAGAAGTTTATTTCAGTGCTCATAACATAGGAGACGAGAAAAATATTTCATTCACCTAATTGAAGTGAGAGGGGCATGCCCAAACTTGGTGGGAAAGTCACATAGAGACACTTAGGCTGAAGGGAGATCCTCGTAACTAAGTCGTAGGTTTTTAAAATCCTCATTAAGTCCCATTTACACCCTATTGGGTATGAATAGGACTAGTGGATATGCTAGCATTACTTACAATTAAAGCAAGGGAAAAGTAGGCAAGAGTACAACACTAATTTAAAAAAAAAAAAATCTTTATGTCGAGTATATCTCCCAAGAAACCAAATGTACTCCTTAAGTATTTAGGATGTATACAATCATTTAAGGATGCAAATGATGATATTTAAACTTAGGGTAGTTAATGAGGATTGTGTGCAAGAACAATATATGTACAATATGGATAAGAAGAAAGAAAAACTAAGTGTTTCGAAGTAGAAATACCACCAAATTGTTTCTAAGGAGGAAAACACTAATATAAAAGGAAAGGAAAATAAAACAATAGCCACTGCACATTAGTTCAGGGATCTAAACAACCATTAAACCATTATAATATCAATGGTCACACTAAAGATGAGTGTTGGGAGCTACATCCAAAGTTGAATCCAAAGAATGGCAAAAAGGATGCCAAGGATGAAGAACTTGATAGTTGTGGATTTCGGAAACCAAGTAGAGAGTAATTCAAATGTAGATGAAAAGATTGTCTACACTACAATGTAGAAGGAGGTGAATCTATGAAGCCTTCATCCTAAGGCAGAGAAGCAGATGAATAACTTCTTCCTTATTAAGATCCAAGTTAAGAAGACAAAGGTGGATGCTCTATTTGATTCCAATTCATAGGCTAAACTTGTAGTAGAATATCTAGTTAGCAAGCTTGTATTAAAAGTTCATGACCATCCTCACCCATATTCATTAGGATGGGTAAATAAGGATGCAGAGTTTAGGGTCACTAAGTAGTGTAATATCAAATTTAATATAAGTGAAAACTTTATTGATGAAGTATAGGTAGATTTAGTACCATTTGATGTGTGTGGTGTAGTATTTAGAAGCCCCTACATGTACATGAAATATGCAATTTTCATGAGGAGAGAAAAATAATATTTTTTTATCAAGGATGGGGAGTCCATCATCATTGCATACAAAGGTAAATCCAAAATCTCTGCAGTAAGTGGTAACCATTCCAAGAAATGAATTAGTTCTAGTAGGAAGATTGTATTACTCTTCTTTAGAGAGAATCAACCAAGACATGAATAGGTAAAAGTAAATGCATCTTTGGATAGATGCACTAAAGAGAAGAAACATCAGTTGGAGGAGAATGTTTAAACACACAAAGAAGTGTTCAAATAGCCTAAATGGTTACCACCTAAGAGGGAAGTGGAGAGCAAGATATAGTTGTTTCCTAACATCCCAATGCCAAACATTGGGTTGTATAAATAGTCCATCATGGAAGTAGATGAAGTGAATAAATAGTTGCAACGACTATTGGAGTAGGGAGTAATTCAACTAAGCTCCACACCTTCTGGGTCACCTATCATCATAGTACTAAATAAGAGTGGGACTTGAAGAATGTGTATTGACTATAGAGCTCTAAATAAGGTCACCCTCAATAATCAATACCCTCTACTCAATATTGATGATTTGTTAGATTAGTTGCATTATGCCAAGTACTTCACCAAGTTGGATCTCAAATAGGGATACCACTAGGTATGAGATAAAGAGGAAGATACCTAGAAGACTTCCTTCAAGATGAGGAAATTTCTATGTGAATGGATGATAATGCCTTTTGGTTTATGTAACAAACCAACTACATTTATGCAATTGATGAATATTGTATTGCATCCCTTTCTAGATTCATTTTAATAGTGTACTTAGATGATATATTGGTTTAAATATCTACCTAGGAATATCATATCGACACATCTCAAGTAGATGTTAGAGACCCTAGAAAAACATCAATTGCTAGAAAACCTTAAGAAATCTGAATTTTCTCAGTATTCATTGGTTTATTAAGGGTATGTGATTGGTGGAGGGGAACTCAAGATTGATCTTCCCAAGGTGGATACCATAATAGAGTGGCCAAATCATACTTAATTTCATTGAATTTAGGATCTTCGTGGGGGTATAAAAACACGTATGAAAGTTTATAGCATCATTTATAGTTGGTGTTGCACCACTCCAAGCCACAATGACAAGCAGTAATAGTTTTCAATAGAGAAAGAATCAATAGAAAGCTTTTGAAGAGATAAAATGAAATATTATTCAAACATTGGTTCTCGCATTTCCCAATTTGTTGAAGCCTTTCAAAGAGGAGATGAATGCAAGTGGATATGTTATAGAAGAGGTGTTCATGCAAGGAGGTAAGCCAATATGTTATCATTATGAAATGTTTTGTAGTGGATTCCTGAACTATCCTACACATGGCAAGGAACTCTATTCTCTAGTTCAAGCTATTTAGAAATGGAAGAACTATCTAATGCGCAAGGAGACCATCATCCACATCAATCACTAGCAAATGCAGTATTTGTAGACCTAAGAGTAAGATTCAACAAACCATAGTAGGAATAGGGCCTATATGTTTCACCAACACATATACTATGTGGAAAACTAAATGAGGTCTTTACAACTATTCTATCAATGATGAAATCAAATTGCTTTGTTGTTAATCACCAATAGACATGTAATAATAGCTTTGTTATCTTTTGGTTCAATACTTGTCTTGATAGCTTGTGGTGGCTAGACAATTGCTTAATCAAACTCTGCTATATTGTAATGAGAAAATCATCACTTTGGTCCAGTCAACCAATTGAATCATACACCCAATTTTTTTAATATTTATCCCATACATAATAATTTGCACGGGAAATTAAATTGTAGAATTGGAGGGCATTTTTTATTAACTATGTGTTGGTTATATTATACCATAATATAGCTTAGCACTCACTACATGAAATCACTAATGTTCATGGCCTTATGGATTCAAAGAGTGATGTAGGAGTAGTGAATGCTCACATTTTGTCCAATGAAATGCTTACACAACAATTGGACCAATAATACCAATAATTTGATTAATGAACAAATAAACACCAATGAGTTGTATGTAGTGTCTAAATAAATCAATGATATAGTTGTAGAAAAACATTTTCTTGGTATAGAGTGGAGTTAGAGTAGTGATGCACACTATTACCTATGCATTACAGAGTGATCTATTAGTTAAATCCATACTAGCAAAAAAATTCAAGAAATTAACAAAATGCACAAGTGTTAATTTAACCCAGCATCCATAGCCACATTCACATGGCTATTAAAACACTATGAACAATAGAGATTTACCTTGGAAACCCAAATGGGAAAACCAACATACAGTGGGTATTTTATTTTTCTCAAGAAATGGCTACAATGACAACCTGCATTCTTAATCATAGTGTAATGAATTCTTACTCACAACAACATTTTTGCATATTACTTCGGCTCAAAGATAGCCCTTAATCTTTGAACATGCTTCTTCTTCATAGTCCCTCATGCTCTACTACTCCATTTTTTCTCCAATTATATTCTTTTTTGAATGCCCTTCTTCTCCACAACTTCCATATTTAATGGGATATCTTGGAAGGACAACCATCACAATGGTTCATTTCATCTTCCAAGTGAAAACAAGTTTTGGACTATTCACTCAACTTTGCAAAATTAAATTATGTCATTACAAAGTTGAGAGAGAGGGAGAGAGAGATATTATTTAAAGGATCCATTTAGGATCACACCTCTTAGTTGCATGATTTTGGTCCCTAAGAGATTCAACTCCCTTTGATCTTTTTGTTCTTTGCATCAGCATGACTCCCTCTAATGCCATCAAGAAAAATCTAACATATCTCCAAGAAAGGGTGCCTCTATTGTAGGATGGAATATAAGAGCTAAATAGGGTTTTCCTTAAGTATAATCTTGTTTTCCATCTCATGTATAGAGATGACATTTTCTATTACAATAGGTTGTTGGAAAATTGATACTTCTTAGGTTGCATGTGCAATCTGCTCCTCTTTCCCTTTGACCTTGATTCTCTAAGATTTATTCTTAGTTGTTCATTTCTTGGGATGGAGTTCCAGGTGAAGCCTCCAACATTTGGCCTTCCAATGTCCATTCAATATATAGTACCAGAAATAGTTCCCACATGAGATACTTTTCCCTATAGAGTGCCAACAATTGCCAACCTTGTAACTATTCTTCTTACAACAGAAGCAAACTAGAGATGCCTTGACATACCTCTTTGGTTTGTGATAATTCTTTCAATCTTGGTTGCTTGGTCCCTCAAGTGTTAGATCATGTTTGGGTAATGGAATCATCCCTTTTATTCCCTCTTCCAAGCCTCTACAAGCATATTTGAGTGGCATGCAACCCACTCCTTTTCTAGCTACTTTTTCCTCCATGATAATGGTTTCTTTTCCATTTCCTCTTTCCTTAACAAAGGTGGTTTGAGATGCACTTATTCTTTCTTATTTCTCACCAAATCCTATTCCTTTGTGCTTAAGCCTCTGTTTAGCTACACTGGGGTATACAATCCATTGTCTTCTCTTGCACCCCTTGGCCATCATAGCCCCTTTTCCTCAATAACTTGGAACTGATACTTCTAGTGTGATTTTTGAAATCACTAAAGGGATATTGAGGAAGGATCTTGGAGGGTGAGCTTACCATGATTGAATCTGTCATGGTGTTGGATTCCACAGTGGAAACAAGAGGAGATTATTTTATCTCTTGGAAAACTACTTGTAACTTATTCAATGCCTCTTCCTTCACTTCCAAATCTCGGTATAGTTGAGCAATCATTTCAATATCCAACTAAGTGAATTTCTCCTCCAATTGAAAAAGTTTCAATTTTCTCTTTTCTAATTCTACCCTCATGGTGGTGAAGAAGTCTTATCATTTGGAAAAAAAATTTCCTAGCTCATCTGCTTTCTACCTCCAATACTTAATTTTGTCTTGGATTTTCTAGTTGAAGTCTCCAAACTCTTCCATCTTCTCCCTCTTCAAAAATTTTCCCATGGAAGTTGCTTCAAGGTTTCTCATGAACCTGCTATGATACCATATGATCCATAAATGGTAGGCATGTGACATGTTTTTTTCACTAACATAGATACACTCCAAAATAAAATTAAATGAGGTGTCTACAATTACTCTGACAATGTTGAAATCAAAATGCTATAGTGTTAATCACCAACAAGCATGTAAGAATAGCTTGTTATGTTTTCTTTTAAGACTTGTCTTGATATCTTGTGGTGAATAGATCAATGCTCGATAAAACTTTCTTCTATTTTAATGAAAAACTCAACATGTTGGTTATGTCAACCAATTTATTCACACACCCAATTGTTAATCCATATATAATAAGTTACACAAGCAATCAAAATGTAGACTTGGAGAGCATTTTTTATTGACAATGTGTTGGTTATATTATACTATAATAGAGATCAATGCTAGTTGTATGTAATCTTAATGCTCGCAACCTTAGGGATTTAAAGGGTGTTGTAGGAGCAGTCGATGCTCAAAATTTTGTTCAATGGAACACTTACACAACAATTGGACCACTAATCTAATAATTCATTCAATGAACAAATAAACATCATTGTTGTTGTACGTAGTGCCTAAATACATCAATAACATGGATGTAGAAAACAATGTTCTTGGTATAGAGTGGAGGAAGAGTAATGATACACTATTACATATGCATTACAAAGTTCTCCAGCAGTGAAATTCATATTAGCAAATAGATTCAAGAAATTAAAAAAAATTGTGTAAGTGTTAATTTAACCTAGCATACATAACTACATTCACACAACCATTGAGACATTATGAACAATAGAGATTTACCCTGAAGACCCAAAAAGGAAAACCAACATACATTAGGGATTTTATTTTTCTTAGAAAATGGTTACAATGGTAAGTTGTATTCTCAATCAGAGTCTAATGCATTCTTACCCATAGGAAACATTTTTCACAAATTGATTTCTCTCAAATATGACCTTCAATCTTTGAAAACAATTCTTCATTTGAGTCCTTCATTCTTTGCTACTCCATTTCCTATCCAACTCACTTCTTCATTGAATTCCCTTCTTATCCACAACCTTCGTATTTGATGTGCTACCTTGGAAGGCCAACCACCACAATGGTTTATTTCATCTTCCAAGTGAAAATGAGTTTTGGATATTTACTCAACTTTTCAAAATTACAAAGTTAAAAAAAAACACGGATTATTTAGAGGATACATTTTAGATCAGGATTTTATAGAAATTTCATGTTATCATCACATATTTAAAAAGGTATCATTAATAAGTTGGTATACATGCTTTCAAGGCCACCCACATCCAATATCATTACTTTGGGAACTCTTATGCACATGGATCCTTTCACCCACAGTGCATACAAAGAGGCATAAATAGAAGATGATTACTTTAAAAAGGTGTTTTAGCAGTCACAAGAACAATTTCATGTAGAAGAAGGTGACAATAATGTTGATTATCATCTCCAAGATAGACTACTCTAAAAGTTAGACAAGTTCTATGTTCTTAAAGGTGAGATATTGCAACTTATTAGAGAGGTTCACACCTCCAATGTTGTAGGGAATTTTATTGTTAGGAAGATAGTTACCAACATACAAATATATGTGTATTGGCCTAGAATGCAAAAATATATAGCTAGGTTTATTAAAAGACGCATACTTTGCTATACCTTTGAACTCGTAATAGAAAACAAGGTTTATATCATCCCTTAATTGTAACTACTAGACCATGAGAGAGCATCTCAATGGTTTTCGTGGGTGGTTTTCCAAGAAAAAGGAAGGGACATGACTATGTGTCTGTGGTTGTTGACGGGTTTAGAAAGATGTGCATTCTCATGCCTTGTAAAAAGAACATATGGGTGCACTTTGGAATACCAAGGAGCATCATCTCAGATAAATATACAATTTTTTTAGATACATTTGGACTACACTTTAGGAGAAGATGGACACCAATTAGTTGGAGAGATCTACAACTTTCCATCCACATATAGATGGGCAGACATAAGTAGTGAATAGGATATTGGTTTAGCTTTTGAGGGGTTATAATGAAAAGCATCCAAGGACTTGGGATGAAAAATCAATTTATATTCAACACTCTTATAACATAAGACTACACACCTCTATTAGTGAATCCCCTTTTGAAACTTGTTTTTGGTATTTGCAACCTTTTCCCTTATATGTTTTATATGGATAGAAAGGAGGAGTAAGGAAAGACACCAAAGGAGAAGCAATGTAGGATGAAAAATTCATTGATAAGATCGAGTAGATACACTTGCAAGTACAAGAGACATTCAATAATCCACAATAAAAGTACAAGGGATGTCATGATCAACACAGATTTGAAAAAACATTAAAGATGGGAGACAAAGTTTGGTTTAATTTAAACAAAGAAAGGATACAAGGTCCTGGTAATAAGATCAAGGCTCTATCATATGGTATTTTTGAAGTGTTGGAGAAGGTAAGTGATAATATGAATATACTATCTCTCCCCATATATGTGCATTTACTCAATAATAAATGTGGAGAATATGAAACTCTATGAGCATTCCATGTTTAAAGACAAAGAACTTTATGGGAAAGTCTTACCTAGCATAGAGGACTTAGCATTAGAAACTCAAGCAGAGTCAATAGAAGATACATTTTTGTAGAATAATTTCAAAACAACTAGATGGAGGTAGCATGAACTATGGTAGATTAGGTTGAAAGGACAACTTCCATGCAAGGGAAAATGTTATTGCAAGGAGAACGTAGTGGAAACATTTCTTCACCTTTTTTCATTAAACTATTTTGGGGGCCAAAATCCTCTCTAAGTGGGGAGATATAATTCAAAATGGATCATTATATAATTTGTCATCTATATTTATACTTTATGGGTGGAAAAATTGGAGCTATTGTCTTGCGAGGCCCATTTTAGGGGTAGGTCCCACTTTGATGATTTGGGGTCTAGAAACTTTTGGAGCTTGTTTGAGGCATAAAATAACATCTTTTGGTCTCAAAATATTGTGACCATCAGCCTCTCGACATTATTCTACACACTGATATATTTCCAACAATGCAAATGTCACCTCAATTAGAGTTCATATGAGGAAGTTATACCTCCCACAAGTTAATCTATCTTGTTGACCACCATGATACTAAATGGATGCCATGTATGATCCAGATTATATTGAGAATGAAATGAAGGAAAATATATAACAACGAAACATATAGATATATTGCAAGAAAAACAGTAATATAATTAAACTTAGATTATATTAATGACTATCTGAAATACAAAAGATTGTAAAATGCAAAGCACACAAGCTAGTTAGAATGGTGTTATCTTATCACTAAAGATAGAGACATGACATCTATGCTGATTCACTAGAAGTTGATTACAAAGAGGCCAAAAAATAATTTTAACATAGAGCATCAATGAGAAAACCTTAAACATCCAAAAACCTAACCCTAGAAGATGAAACACCAAAAGGTTTGTGGGCCTCAATGTGGTTAGTTGATACAACAACTACTCGGGGGCATTACTTTTGCATACAATATTCATTTGGGGCACTCAATAGCTCGTTGAAAAGGTCTAGCTAAGAAGTACACATTCCAAAAGGCCCAATACATGCCTCTTGCATAAATTGTGTGTTGTCACGTCAAAAAAACACCATTTAGGGCCTCAAAATGATCTTGGAAGTTTGGGACCCGAAAAACCGTAGAAAAACTAACAAGATGTGGAACCATTTTGATTAGTGGAATAGTTGGGTGGCCACCAGTATCCACCTAGATCAGTCCTCACCCATTAGGAAGAAATGGTCCCCATTTTTTCAAGTTCCTTCATCAGATGGGGAAACTTCTACTGAATCTCACTCCTGGTGAGCCACTTCCCTAGTGAAGAAATTGCCCTGCTTTGACGACCTGATAGAGTTGGATGTTCTTTTGGTGGGTGTCCTTCGTCTTGGTTTCCATGATCTGACCAACTATTTCCTGGTCAATGCAATCCAAATTGACTTCTATAGGGGCCAAGTGCTCAGTCGCGTCTGAAGTGTTCGAGAGAGGTGGAAAATATGGTTGAAGCAGTTCCACATTAAATATCAAGTGTAAGCCAAGGAAAGGAGGAATAATTAATTCAAAAGTATTCCCACCCAAAACCTTGGTGATGGTGCAAGGACCGTATCGGAGTGGGAAGAGCTTCTGATGGGGTCCTATGAGGTTCTCTTTCTGCAAATGCAACCATACCTTATCTCCAACCTAAAAATTGTGTGGTATCAGATGTTAATCGTGGTGCTGCTTGTACTTGGCATTGGGTTTCTGCAAAATGTTATGAACCTGTCGTTGAATGTGTTGGATTCACTCAAAAAAAAAATCTACTCAATCAACATCGATCTGAGCATGGGAGGACTCATCCTATGCAATTGTAATGTGTAGAGCTATGTTAATGGGGGACAATGGCTGGATCCCCAAGCACACTTGCAAAGGGTTATTGACAATAGAGTTGTGGAGAGATATGTTGTAACTATGTTGAATATAAGGAAATATCTCATCCCATGTTCGTGGATGTTTGGCATTGTACATTCTCAAGATATTGACACTTATGTTTGTCCATCATAATGTGGGTGGAAAGCAGTCGATTTGGTCAGCTTGGTGTCCATCATTAACCATAGGCTAGACCAAAAAGTACTCAAGATCTTATTGTCTCTATCTAAAATGATGGTCCGTGGGAGCCCAAAATGAACCCAAACACATTCAAAGAAGAGCTTAGCGGTGGCCTCAGCTATGATGCTCTTCTTGCATGGTGCCAAAACAACCATATTAGAGAATCGATCAACAACCATGAAGACACAGTTATTCCCATGCTTGGTTGAAGGCATATCGGACATGTAATCCATGGAGATAGACTCCCAAGGCCTATCAGGAGTAGGAAAAGGGGTGTATATCCCATGTTTCTTGATGGTGGATTTGGAAATGGTGCAAGCAATGCAAGATCTGATGTACTTGCGGACATGTTGTCAAAGTTTCAGCCAAAAAAAAATGCTTTTGTAATATTGCAGCTATTTGGTCCACAAAAAAGTGTGATGCCGCCCAACTATAATGAGCTTCCCAAATAATCTTTTCATTATTTCTTGAAGGGACATAGAGATGGCTCGGATGGCATAACGATCTATCCTGGAAATAATAATCTGGAACTAGTTTTCCTGCGCTCAATGTCTTATAGGGAGAAACAAATTCAATGTCACTATTGTATAATTGTGGCCACCAATATGTATCATTCCCACAAGAGTTAAGAATTGTGGTTATCACCACAACCCATGATTGACTTAGGTAGTCTACAAAATGGTTGGTGTTGCCCTTCTTGTACTTGATGTTCAAGTGGAACTGTTGCAGGTGTTGGAATACTAAGAGCGGGGGGGGTGAATCAGTATGAGTACAATTAGTACTTTTAAACACAATATAAAACCTATAATAGAATTCAACATATCATCAACACCATAATTCAATGCATAAACACCACATAAACATAGTACACCCAAATTTTACATGGAAACCCAATGTGGGAGAAAACCACAGAATGTTTTTCTTATTTATCAAAGAGTACATTCATTGGAAGAACCAACTTCCTATTTCTCCAGCTAAAACTGGAAGGAGGATCCAACCCCCTATTTATAGGCTACAACATAAAGGAATCCCCAACTTCCTAATTTATCGGCTTCAACCAGAAGAAGGATACAACCCCCTTTCCTTTCCCCATGCAACTACCTCTATCATCAATACTGCAACCACACATACCTCATGCCAAGATCCAAAAGAGATTTCTCCAAATCAAATGCTTATGGATCACTAAGACATATATGTTCCTGATTTCTTCAGAATAGACACCCTAACATACATAGGAAGACATACCTTTAAATTGTAGTTGACCTGAGTTTTAGATATCTGGTCTTCAACAATTTTTCTTCACATTTTTGCAACCCATACACTATCTTCTCGCGGATGTCCATGATTTTCCTCACTGTAGACCGTAGATGTCTATGATTTTCCTCATGAAACCCACAGATTTTTGCAAAGAATCTGGATCTCTAACTTTTTATCCATACGCTCGGCTCCTGCAAACTTCTTCCCTCATTAGAATTCACTGACTTCGATTCATTGCCTCATATCTGCCAATTAGTATTCACAGAAGTGATCTTCAATTGAATATTCTTTGTTTTTTAATGAAGATCTCATGATGACATGCAACTTGTTAACTTCTGTTTATAGTTACTTTAACATGCAACTGAGATACAAATTGTTAACTTCTATTTACATCTCCTTTACCTTGACATGCAACTTATTAACTTCATGTTCAAGGGTTGACATCAATCACAACCAATCTTTCAACAATTCAATGACAACCAATATTTCAACAACTAATCTTTCAACAATCTCCCCCTTTGGCATTGATGGAAACACTTAGACACAACACTTCTGATGTTCATGCTGGCTCCCCCTGTCTTCATGCCTCTTCTCTTTGTTTTCATGTCTCTATTTTTCTCTCCCCATTTGACATCAATGGAAAATATTGACTTCTCCTTGGTGTTTCTTCCCCTATTTGTAATCCTCTTATCTCTACTGATATTTCTCTTCATGGTGCTTCCTCAAGTAAATCTTTGATAAAAAGCATTCAAAAAACATTCAAGTCTTTCATGATTACTCCTACTCTCCCCTTGTCATACTGTGCCAATTTCCATGTAGATCACTGTGGGGCTGAAACTACTCCACATTTATGTCTAATATACTCAAAATTCTCCCTCGGAAGAGGTTTGGTGAAGAAATCTATAATATATTATTTTTTCCCAATGTACTCTACCTTGATGCTCTTCTCTGTAACTTGTTCTTGTAGAAAGTGAAACTCAATCAGGATGTGTTTCGTTGGAATGCATCACTATATTCTTAGAGATACTTATAGCATTTGTATTATCACAAAATATCATAATAGTCTCATCATTTTCCACCTGGATGTCCTGCAAATTTTGCTTCATCCATAGAACCTATGTACAACATGTTGATATTGCAATATACTTTGCTTATGTTGTGGACAACGATGTTGAAGATTGTTTCTTGCTCAACTAGGATACCAGACAATCACCCAAGTAGAAGGTTTCTCCACTTGTACTTATTTTATCATCAACAATCCCCTCCCAATCTGCATCTGTGTATGCAACTAGATATATATCATTCACCATTGGATACCATAATCCATAGTCTTTTGTTATTTTTAGATATCTGAATATTCTCTTTACTTCCATAACATGTGTTTATTTTGGTGTTGCTTGAAATATTGCAACATGTCCAACTACTTGCATCACATCTGGTCTCAATGTTGTCACATAGAGTAAATTGTCAATCATCCATCTGTAGATTCTTTGATTTTCATCCTTAGATTCATCATCTTTTCTCAATTTTCAACTAGTCTGCATGGGAGTAATTACGAGATTGCAATCTATCATTCCAAACTTCTTTATAATTTGTTTTATATACTTGGTCTGGGAGATGAAAATACCTTTATCTTGTTGACATATGTGGAGTCTCAAAAATAAATACAACTCACCAAGTAATGACATTTTGAATTCATCATGCATGTCTTTAGAAATTTTTTGATTCATCCTCTCATCATCACTTACAAAAATAAAGCCATCAACATAAACTTCAATTATCAATATACTACCTTGATTTTCCTTTATATAGAGATTGATATCTGCATTGTCTTTCCTAAACCCTTGTTGTTGTAGATACCTGTCCAATCTTGAATACCATGCTCTGGGGGTTTGTTTGAGTCCATACAGTGCCTGCTTCAATCTAAAAACATAATATATTTTTTTCTGACAGTAGAAACCCTTATGGTTGTGCGATGTAGATTTTTTTTTTTCTAATTATTCATTTAGGAAGGCCGATTTTACATCCATATGATATACTTTGATTTTCTTAGAACATGCATAAGTCAAGATTAGTCTAATTTCTTCCATTCTGGCAACTGGGGAAAACATTTCTTCAAAATCTATTCCTTCAACCTGAGCATATCCCTTGCATATTAACCTTGTTTTATTCTTGGTTACATGTCATCCTCGTTCAATTTGTTTCTGAATACCCATTTTGTGTCAATTGCATTCTTATTCTTAGGT
>JASDQU010274173.1:0-12635 GCA_032191745.1 Picea mariana
AAGCCAACCCTACCAATCATCCCATCTTTGCCTTGGACACTGATTTAGGCTCCAGTTTACTACAGCTCACCCATGCCCTCGAGCCTCCTCTCAAACTCAGAAAGCAGCCCACCATTTCCCCTAAATTTCCTCCCTCCATCACCCCCATCTAGAAAATGTTCTTTGACGGAGCCTCTTCTAGGGAAGGTGCTAGAGCTGGGGTGGTTTTTGTGTCACCTACTCAGGAAACCACATCTTTGTCATACAAATTAGAATTCGAAGCTACCAACAATGTGGCAGAGTATGAAGCTCTTATCCTAGGATTAAGAGACGCAAGGGAAATGGGAATTCAAGAGGTAGCAATGTTCGGAGATGTCGAGTTGGTAGTCCAGTAGATCAGAAGCGCTTACCAGGCCAAGCATCCTGGACTTAGGAGTTACAGAAATGAGGTATGGGACCTAATTGACAGTTTCTTCTTAGCGTTTAACATTTCCTTCATCCCAAGAGAGGAGAACACAGTGGCAGATTCCTTGGCTACATCAGCAAGCAATTTCAAAGTACCCTTGCTGCCCAAATTTAGGCATGATGTAGAAGTAAAATACAGGCCCTCCATACCTGACAACGTTAAACATTGGAAGGTGTTTGAGGATGATCTCGAGATCAAGAAGTTCTTGGAGACTATTGAATAATTTTCAGAGATGCATATCGACCAATATTCTGTCTCTGAGGAAGGGTTTGATGGGGGTAAGTTGCTGAGTAAAATAGAAAAGCATGACATTATTCAGCTGCCTAGCAATCACATTCCAAGGGGACTAGTCCCATTAGAGAGATTGTTCGATGGGAATGATGTGGCAGTAAAGGGCAGGGTTTCAGATGAAGATTCTGACACAGCTAAGTGCAACATTGGCACACTAGAGGAGACTAATTTTGTCAAGTTGTCAAGGGGTTTGACCAGAGAACAGAGGGCCGAATATACTAAGTTGCTGAGAGAGTTTGTTGATGTGTTTGCATGGACCTACGAAGACCTCAAGACATATGACACATAAGTCATTGAACACAAGATCCCACTGAAGGAAGAGGCTAAGCCATTTAGGCAGAAGCTAAGACAGATAAATCCCTTGTTGCTGCTTGTCATGGAGAAAGAAGTGAAGAAGCTGTTAGAGGCCCAGATCATTGTCCCCTTAAGATATTCCGAATGGGTGGCCAATTTGGTTTTGGTAAGAAAGAAAAGTGGAGAAATCAGGCTTTGTGTCGACTTTAGGAACCTGAATAGGAGCTCAAAGAAAGATAATTATCCAATGCCCAACATGGAACACATACTGCAGAGGGTAACTGGTGCATCTAGGGTTTCCATGATCGATGATTTTTCTGGCTATAACCAGATATCAGTCATGCCTGAAGATAGAGAGAAAACGGCCTTCACCACCCCTTGGGGCACATTCATGTATGCCAAAATGCCTTTTGGATTAATGAATGCAGGAGCCACATTTTAACAAGACATGGACATAGCCTTCATCGGGGAGAAAGATAAGTTTGTGGTGATCTATCTGGATGACATAACAGTCTTCTCCAAGTCTGACAAAGAACACTGCTGCCACCTGAGAAAAGTTTTTTCGAAGTGTCGCAGGTTTGGCCTTTCCTTAAATCCCAAGAAATCTCTATTTGCTATGAAGGAAGGGAAGTTGTTAGGCCATATAGTGTCAGTAGAGGGGGTAAGAATTGATCCTAGCAGGGTAGAAGCAATTCAGACTCTATCACTTCCTAGATCTAAGAAGGAAGTTCAGGCCTTTTTGGGGAAGATTAATTTTCTGAGGAGATTTGTCTCCAGTTTTGCTGAGCTAGTGAAACACATCACAACCATGCTCAGGAAAGGAAATGAAGTTAGATGGACTACTAAATCACGAGAATCTTTCATCCTAATAAAGAAATCATTAACTGAGGCACCTGTGCTAATCAGTCCTGATTATTCTAGAGATTTCCTGATTTTTTCTTTTGCTTCTTATGATACAGTAGCAGGAGTCTTGTTGCAGAAAAATGAAGAAGGGCAGGAGCAACCCATTTCGTTCTTTAGCAAGGTATTGAGAGACGCAGAGATTAGGTATGAGATCATGGAGAAGTAGGCCTATTCTTTAGTGAAAGCCCTCAAAGCTTTCAGAGTGTACGTCTTGCACTCAAGAACCATTGCATACGTTCCTTCAGCCTCTGTGAAGGACATTCTTATACAGCCTGACATAGACGGGAGGAGAGGTAAATGGATCGCCAAGATCCTAGAGTTTGATCTGGAGATTAAGCCCACCAAGTTGATAAAGGGGCAAGGTTTGGCCAAGCTACTAGTTGAATCCAATTGCAAGGCCTTGGGGATTAACTTCATCAATGAGCAAGCTGAATCATCCAGCAAGAATTCTCAGGGTGCCCTATCACTGATAGCATGCCCCTGGTACCAAGATATCTTGTATTTTCTGCAAGAATTGAGGCCTCCTGATGGAATGGAAAAAAGAAATGCGAGAGCTTTAAAGCTCAAGGTGGTCAGATATTGCGTCATTGACCAAGCCTTGTACTGGAAAGACCCTCTAGGGGTATTTTTAAGATGCCTAGACCCACAAGAAGCCCAGCAGGTTATGTTTGACTTCCACAGTGGCCTTTGTGGAGGTCATCATTTCTGGAAGACCACAACCCATAAGATCCTCCGGNATGTCTGCAGAGAAATCAGAGCTTGCATCAAATGCCAGAAGTTCTCAGGAAAGCAGCAACTCAAATCTCTGCCATTAAAGCCTGTAGTAGTTTCAACACCTTTTCAGCAGTGGGGATTAGACTTCATCGGATAAATTCATCCTCCCTCAAGTGACCAGCACAGATGGATCCTGACTGCGACATACTATTTCACCAAATGGATAGAAGCTATCCCCACCAGGAGCACTTCCCACAAAGTAATTATCAACTTCCTGGAGGGTATCATAACCAGATTTGGCTACCCTAGAAGAATTGTCACTGATAATGCCTCCCCCTTTTGGTCTGAGCCTCTAGTCAAGTTCTGTGAACAGTATGAGGTCTCACTAATTCACTCTACTCCCTATTATCCTCAAGGAAATGGACTGGTGGAATCTTCCAATAAAATTCTGATCAAGCTCATCAAGAAGCTACTAGAAGACAATAAAAGGGCCTGGGATTCCAAGCTCAAATTTTCTCTATGGGCTGATCGGGTGACAACTAAAAGGTCCCTCAGCATCTCACCTTTCCAACTAGTTTACGGGACAAAAGCTATTTTTCCTACTCAGCTCGCTTTTTCTGTGGCGAAATTCCTCCAGGACCTAGAAGGAGAGCTTGACCATATGATCAGAAGGATTCATTAGATGGTGGAAGCACAGCAAGTTAGGGAATAGGTCATGAACAGGGCCTACAATCATCAGCAAAAGATCAAGCAGACCTTTGACAGGAAGAGCAGAAAGAAAGAATTCGAGCGGAGTGATCTGGTGCTCAAATGGGATGCACCCAGGTAGGATAGGGGCAAGCACAGTAAGTTTGATGCCCTTTGGTTTGGGCCTTTCAATATCCTTGAAGTGTTTTCAAACAACACTTACAGGTTGCAGGATCTGGAAGGCAAAGAAGTTTTTAGTGACCCAGTAAATGGGCATTTCTTGAAAAAATGTTTTTTGTGAGCCGCAATCGACTGTTTTGTTTTTTGTAAATATTGTTTTTGTTTTTAGCTTAATAAATGACTCCATAGCCCAACAACAAGGCACTGAATCTGCAAAAAGAGTCCTTAGAGCATCACAGGGACGACTCTATCCACCATGGAGCCTAATGTTAGCGACATTTCTTGTAAAGGGGGGTAAAAAGCGAAGGAATGGGTTAAAAACCCACTTGCCCTAAGTTCGGATGCAAAGTGCGCTTGTGATTAAGAGACAAGCAAATTTGGACGGCAGAGATTCGCGCGCCTGGATCAATGGCGAACATAGGATTCTGGAGCCCCCCCCCGCCTTTCTACCTTTAAGCGGAAGGGGGGGGTCCGGAATCGAGGGCGCACCTCTTCAACGGTCACTATCGGAGCGCCTGGATCAATGGTGCCCAAGGTGATTCTGGACCCCCCCCCTGCCTTTCTACCTTTAAGTGGAGGGGGGGGTCCGGAATCAGACGCGCATCTTCCCAATGGCCGAGATCAAAGCGCCCAGATCAATGGTGCTTAGGTGATCCCATCCTTCTCAACTGCTCTATTTTTAATCGATGGGGGCCCTTCCCCCCGTCATGTCATCCTCCCGAGCTGCCTCTCCCCTGCCATGTGTCCTGCTCCTTTCCACATCAGCCTCCCATTAAAATATTCCCATTATATCTCATCTACTGCCCCCTCCACTTATTGCCTTCCACCAGGTATCTTCCCCTGTCACCTCTCTCACACCTCATCACTCCTTATCTCGCCCTCACGGTTTTGGCACCACCACTCCCATTATGCGCCCCATCCTTCGCGTTAGCCTCCACGCATATTCATCAGGCTGTTCAAGATAATATAGGTGGCAATGCGAGAGGCCTCCCACGTCCCAAAGGTGCTGAGTCAGCCAGGCCATTCACAATTCCAATGAAGCAGTTATTGAGGTAGTTGGTGGTGGTTAGACATCGCCTCCGCCTTAATGGGAAAGTCCGGTGATGAATTAAAGGCACGTCGATTCACCCACGGAACTGTCAGAAGTTTGATTGCGTCTACCATAGGTGCACGATCATTCAAAGACTGCAGGTGCAGATTGTCAGAAGCCATGCAGATGCAAATTTTTTAATGTAGCGTCTCAATTTTTTTGTTGTTGTTGTTTTGAGTATATGTAGGCATTTTCACCATTTTTGTATGTATCGATGGTTGAGCAGAGCTCCCAGTTGTAAAGATTTAATGAAGCACTGTTATTCTGGTTATGCATGGACTTTTGAGACTTCTTGCCTTATGGATGTCAGTTTCTTTCACGTCTCTGTTTACACTGTGTTAGAACAGCTCGATATTGGAGGATCCAGTCGAGTTGTAGCTGTTATAGGATGATGTTGGATTGGATCACTGTAGCAGTTACGTTGTTTCTAATCAGTTCTTTTGATTTTCCCAGCACTGAGTGACTTGGAATTGGAGGATGTAGTCAAGTCCCCTTTCAGTTTCTTGAGACCCTAAACCAAGAGGATCTTGCATTCAGAGTCTTTCCTCTGCAAACCGCTGGAAGCCTATTGCCTAAAGTTGTTTGTTCACCTTTCTTACCAAGTCTTCCACCTACTCATCTTTTAATCAACCCACTGGCTGAAGTTAGATCAAGACCTCCTTTGTTCCTTACATGCCAAACCCAGTCCCTGAGTTAGAATGATATTTCCCCGAGTCTCTACCCATCTGATCATCCATTAAAAACTATCGTGACATAAAACTGATGGGTGTCGGTCTCTGCTCCTGCAAGCAATCCAGGAGTGACTTCCGATGCTAACAGCATGTATACCACTTACAAGACAATAATTCCCACTACAATGCATTTAGGATAGTATGGGGATATTGGCATGAGCCATGAGCCCTAAAATAAATTATTAGGGCCTATGTCTTTAGGTTTTTGCACTAAACCATGTCTTAGACCACAAGACCCATCTGTGTTACATAAAACACCAAACTCCTAACCATATCCTAATTGCAAGTGAAAGGTTTCATCTTCACATGAACTGCATGGAGGTTTGGGTCCCTATGTACGACATGTAAATTGTATAATAAATTAATAGGATTTTTATTCCTAATTTATGTAAGTAAACTATGTCTTGGGACACACAACTTACTACCTCATATGATCTAAGTTCTTAGTTTTCATAGTTAAAGCATGACCTAACCTACATGACACATCAATGTTATGAAAAACATTGAAAATTTTCTTAGCTCAAACTTGTAGGCCAACGACCCTATGGATGCCCTTGTTGGAGAAATTTTTATTTTCGACACACTAGTTTAGTGGGAGTTAACTGACTAGTTCTATTTTATACTTTCTATTTTTACCATCACTATTATGAATGAATGCATGCATTCCTAAGGAAAGATAATTGTTTGATTGTTTTTCTTAATTATGGAATGCTTTGCCCTATATGTGAGTGTGTTCCACTCATTCATTGTATCATATTGATCATGATCTATGCATCAATCATTAGCTCATTGGAGTAGTGTGAATATATTTTCTCATTCTTCCATATTGAATCTCTCTTCTTTTATTGATAAGCTTTGATTGTACTTGCTTTAGCTAGATATCCTGTGCAGGATTCCATGAAACACTGACATTGTATCAGAGCTATGTTGCATGGAGCAATCCAGACAAGACAAAGAATAAGGAAAAATGGGGTTTCGACAAGCTAAATCCGCGGTCGTACCTTTCAGCAGTTATTCCTCCCAAAATATTACGTTTTGGAGGAAATGGCCTGTCATTTAAGTAAATCGACCCATTTCGAAGTGGGTTTTCAACCGTTTGGTGAGATTCTTCATCGTTTGCTCAGAAACTAAGCCACAAGATAGCCTCCTGAAACTGATACGAATCCATGGTCGTACCTTTCTATAGTGATTGCTCCCAAAAATATTAATATTAAGTTTTTGAGGAAACGACCCGCGAAAGAAGTAAATCGACCCATTTTGGAAGTGGGTTTTCAACCGTTTGGCGATATTCCTCACCATTTTCTTAGAAAGTAAGCCGCGAGATCATCTCTTGAAACTGATACGAATTCTTAATTTCTTAATTTTTCACTTGTAGATTGAGAGTAAATTTTTAGGGGTTCTTAGAAATATTGGGAGAGATGGATATGAAAACTATTATACAGTAAAACTTGGTGGTAATCCTCACACCATACAATTATTTTGATTGGAAGCCTAATGCAACATTCCAACTCAAAACAAAATGACTATTTAATTTGACAATGGCAACAAAAACAAAACCTACATCAATGATTGAGAAGATTAGAAGGGCGAACCGTAATGATGAGGCCACATGACTACTTCTTGAGTTAATCTCCATTGATTTGTGGTTTTATGTTGCCACATGCAATACTTCAAATGATATCTGGACCACCTTGGAAGGACTCTTTGGAAGGCAGGATGAGATGCAAGGTCATATGCTTGAGGTAGAGTTGAATACCTTAGACCCTAAAAGTTTTGATAATATATAATATTTTTTTTCTAAATTTAAATCTTTGCTATTGAGCTTGGGTGAATTTGGTATTGATAATTCTACACAAGAGAAACAACTTATTCTAACAATCTTGGCCAAGCTAGGACCAAAATACGTTGTATATGTCTCCAATTTCCATTCTAGTAGATGCCTTTTTGGAACAAATTGGAAAATTCCTATGTTGTCTCAGTTCATTGAGTCTCTTACACAAAAGCAGACAAAACTCATACATATGGGCCTCATGAAAGATCTAAAAGTACATGCACTCACCATGCATGATGAAAAAGGGTCATCCAAACAAAACAGGAAGGAGGCATATTCCAAACCCTTCAAGGATTCTCTAGGTTCCAAAGACTCTTCAGATTCCAAGAAGAAGAAGAAGGGAAAGCAGTGCACTTACTGCAATAAATCGAATCATGAAGAATACACATGTATGAAGAAACAGATCCATCTTATGGCACATGCACTTCAATAGAACAACCTTGGAAACTTCATTCTAAAGGGAGTCAAGAAGTAGAAGGAAGAAGATCTTGCTCCTAAGAAAGGTAATCATCATTCTCTAGTTGCAATTAATTCCTCATCTGATTCATAGATTATAGATTCAAGTGCATCCCATCATATGGCAGTGAAAGAGGAAGTTTTCTCTTCCTTGAGTCCATGCTCAAGACCCCCTATTCTCATGGGGGATGGCGCTCCAGTAGCAATAGCAGGAGAAGGAAGAGTGGAACTCCACAATGGCAGTTTTGAGAATGTTTTACATGTTCCAAAGCTTTCTATGAATCTGCTCTCAGTTTATTAGATCACTAAGAAAATTAAAAAGGTTGAAATCACATCAAATTATGTTTCAGTAATTGACATGCATGACAATTCCATCATTGCAATTGGTGAGGTGGATCACAAGTCAAGGTTGTATAAATTCACTAAGCTTTGTGGCAATGACTCCTCTATTCCACTTACACATAAGAAGAGTATATTGGATTCACCTCCAGTGCAACATGCATATACTCTTGTTCTTCCATCAGTTTCAGACATCAGAGATGATTCCATGCACTCAGATTCTGTACATGGAAATAAGCAAGTAGTACATCCAGATAAGAAGCCAACGTCAAAGCTTCAGCAGATGCCTAAGAAGGCACAGACCACACTTCAGGCAGCATGAAACCTTGTAAGGAATCCATTGGATTCGAGAAGGACTCAATCTCATCATGAGAAGCCTTCTCATGTACTTTCAGCTTCAGAACTTGCAATGCCCATGCATTGCTATATGGTTCAATCTATTGATCCACAAAACTACAATAGGGTTGTGGGAAATCCATTATGGCAAGCAGCCATGCAGAAGGAGTATGACTCACTCCTACAGAACCGGACTTGGAATCTGGTCCCATGTCCACCAGAAATGAATATTTTCAGGTGCAGATGGGTCCACAGGATCAAGAGGTACATGGCTCGACAGGTTTCCAAAGGACTTCATCATATCCATAAAGATTTCTACATCTTCATGAAGACTTTCAGTGAGCAGAAGTTTCAAATTTTGCGGGATCGTCTTGCAGTGAAGAACACGGTTATCTAACAATTGTTATTTTCTTCTTTTGATACATTATCTTTTGAGGGGGGGTTTTGTTCCCACGTAGTTTTCCCTCTTTCCTCACTTTTATTCAGTGTTCATTAGTTGCATTGTACATGAGTACCTAAAATGGCCTAGTAGCCGGGACTCATTTTTTACTCCATGGTGATGTTCAGGGGGGGTGTTGGAGAAATTTCTATTTTCGACACACTAGTTCAGTGGGAGTTAACTGACTAGTTCTATTTTTACCATGTCACTATTATGTATGCATGCATTCCTAAGGAAAGCTAACTGCTTGATTTCTTTTCTTAATTATGGAATGCTTTGCCCTATATATGAGTGTGTTCCACTCATTCATTGTATCATATTGATCATGATCTATGTATCAATCATCAGCTCATTGGAGTAGTGTGAATATATTTTCTCATTCTTCCATATTGAATCTCTCTTCTTTTCTTGATAAGATTTGTTTGTACTTGCTTTAGCTAGATCTCTTGTGCAAGATTCCATGAAACGCTGACAGCCCTATGAGCCTTATAAGACATTATTTGAGCCAAAGTACTTGGTTTTGCATCACCAAACCATAAATATAGACTCAAGACCCATACATTCTCCACCAATCATCAAAATAACTCACATATTTCACTTGCAAGCTCAACATTTCATTTATAGGTTCTTTATGATGATGTAGGACTATGTGCATGACCAATGAGCCCAAAAAGTAAATGTTAGGGACTAATTCGCCATTTTTTAGCCTTGAATCATTCTTTAAGAAATGAGACTTATCTATCGAAAGTCCATTTATATCTCAATCACAATTCAAATATCATATCTACAAGGGATCTATGGTGGTTTGAGGCCCTGCAGGGCGCATCTCACCTAAAAGAAACTCTAATGACATTTAGTCCTATTTTTCATTCACCATAGATTGGGACATGAGACCCATCCTTGTCGTGCTAGATGTTTAAATTGTGCCCATATCCCACTCATAGGAAAAGGAATACCTCTATAGTGCCTACATTATGGTATGAGACTTGTGCATGGACATGAGACTTAGAAAAACTTAACTTATGAATTATTTCTTTGGTTTATCATGGATAAATCATTGAAATCATGCTTATATCCTATTTGATTTCTAAGAATTCCCCATATTGGTTTTTTTATACTTCACATCGTCATTCATAGCTTATGATTCATAGAAGTGACTATGATGGCTTAAGTTTATGGCGATTGCTCCAAAAATAGTCATTTTTTGTTTTGAACCATGAAAAATAGTTATTAAGAACACATGCATGTTTCTATATGTCAAGAATTTGCATGTGTTCTGAAAGTATATATGTTTTTCATGTTCTTCATAACAATTGACTATTTTTGGCCTATAGAAATGTGAATGATTTTTGATGAATTATAAAACTTTTATTATATTGACCTAACCTACATGTTAGTTGCACTGCTCAACTCAAGCCTCCTCAAACCAAGCTTTGAAAATGAATTTTCATTTTAAAATTTCATAACATGAATTTTTTTCTTAGATATCGGATTGTATCTAAAATTTTCACCAACTTCTTCCACTCACCTAGTTGCACCTTATAAACATTTACTACTTTACCATGGTAATTCTTATTCTAAAATTCTTAAGGTATTCCATGTTATGATGGAATCGATGTATTGATACCAACTCATAGAGAGCGCCATCCTCATATGGATCAATATTAAATGGCAAAAAGAAAAAATAATTTACAAGAAAATTCAAGTCTTCTAGTACAATGAAACCAAATATAAATTTAGATTGAAAAACACACGAAATTCAATTTTTGAACTATTTCTTTACATATCAAATTATTTTTCCATATAGAATATATGAGGACATTTTTCACTTTAAATGAAAATGATCTCTAGAATATATTTTCCGTCATCCAATCTCTACATGATTTTTTTCTTGAAAACACTCTAATGGGTTATTGGAACATTAAATTTTCATTAACCTATACTCAATTCTTAGCATTTGTGAGTATATTTGAACTACATAATAAATTCAAGTTCATGTTATCATTTTTTAAATACTTAAAACAATCAATAATTTTAGTTCCTTCCACATTATATAAGTAAAAATTAAGCACTTTATCTAGATATTCCATATCTTCATTAACCTCCCTTGATATCCACTTTCCCTATCCTAATTATATTATTTTGTTTTCATTTACTATCACAATTTTCTCTTAATTCCTCCAAGTTTTCACCTTAATCAAATTATATTGTACTTCATCTAATTCTAAAATATAAATTAATTTCACTTTTATCTCTCATACATCCTTTGCCTCTATTAAATTTTTCTTCGATCATTTAATACATAATAATAAAAATTATCTCTTAAATATATCTTTATCATTACCACCTCATCTTATTATAAAAATGAAACACATGATTGTAACTTCCTTTTCCTCTTCTTATATTTTTCTATATAATTTCATAAATTTTGTTAAAATTTTAATATTATCTTTTTCCAAAATTTTATTTTTCTCATCCTCTCTCTCATTTGATTCTTAAGTGATCCCACTCTATTGCATTGTATTTCAATATTCTTATCTCATTCGATCTTCAAGTGACCCACTCTATTATTGCACCGGAATTCAATATTCTTTCTCCTTGATCATGTTTACTTACTTTCAAAATTAACCTATTGTTAAATTTTCAATTTAAATCCACCCATGCATATGAATTTGAATCTCCTTAAAATTAAAATTCAGATGCATATGGATATGGATTTGATCCCACTCTATTATTGCATGGGATTTCAATATTTTTTCTTATTGAATCATGTTTACTTACTTTCAAAATTAACCTATTGTTAAATTTTCAATTTAAATTCACCAATGCATATGGATTTAAATTTCCTTAAAATTAAAATACATAAAAATTTATTTGTAATTCTTGTTTTTAACAATTTAAAAAAAACAAATCATTTTATAAGGTCATGTTATCCCATCTAAGAAGTCTGGATACCTTTAGTTTGGTTGTTAAAGTCATAAAACTTTAGCTTTCTCTCTCATAGATCTATTGTATATATAATTGTATGCATTCCTTTTGTATTTCGAGCAAATTGTGATCTTTCTTTGCGGCATATGATTATATTCTTTGCGGCATATGATTATATTCCATTTTTATATATGATTTGATATTAACCAGTGTAACTAATAGCTTTGTGGGTTAACCCTGGTTGAGTGTTGTAACTTATAAGTAAAAGTTTTGAAGTCCAATTCACTCTCTCTTGTGAATTTTGTTTTAAAAAAAAACTGGTTCATTATGTTTTATGTTGTATTGAAAAGTAAGACAATTTTCTTATATATATAAGAAGAGTATGGAAATACTCTTTTTTTTTTTAAGTATGAGAATATAGGAAGATTAGAATTCTTGTTTTCATTTTAGAAAATAATAACATGTATATACACTTTTCATGAATATAAAGATTTTTTTTAAGACAAAAATCATTAAATATTTTAAATTGTTTTATATGACTTTATCTTCCTTAAAAACCGTTTAATTATCTCTATCTACTTTTTTTTCAGAGAGTTCTTCCACGGAGATCTTCGGTTACTTTGACTAAAACTCTTTCCAAAAACAAGCAAGGGAAAAATCATGCAAGAGACTACATATGAAAAATTAACCTCTTCAAAAGAGGTCACCCCTGCATCATAAAAATGCACCCGATGCTAACGTGTAACCTCACCAAATCACACTACTAAGGATTCCGTGTTGTAGATTTTAAATAATAACCTTTTGTACGGACTCTTTATTTAATGAGTATATGGACATGCAAATATTCTTAGTTTTAAAGTCCTACAAATATTGGATGATATTGATGACTTTAAAATATTAAAGTATAAGAAAAATATAAAGTAATATATACAAGTTGCAAAAATTAGATGTGGAATTCGAAGTTTAAATGG
>JASDQU010274176.1:0-12736 GCA_032191745.1 Picea mariana
CTGGGAAATTTACAGAGTGATAACATATTCCATATTTTCATCGATCTTATTTTGCATCTTTTCCATCATCATATTTTCCATATTTTCCACCTTTTTATCCATGTGTTGTAGTTTTCTTTATGTGTTTATAAAATCATCCCTTTTTTTATTGTTTTATTTATTTATTTATTTTATGCTTGGGGAATCGACAACTTGCGTGACACGTGGCCAATACCCATCCACTGCCCATATACCCCCAAGTGTTCCACACATCTCGCAAGCATGGAACACAGATTAAGCAGGGTGAGAATCGAACTTGAGACCTCATTTACACAATTACTTCAATTTACACGACACATGCCAATCGGTCTACACCCCTACGGGCAAAATCATCCCTTTTTATTAACAACCTATCATTCAATTCATTAATTTGGTTCCGTAATTTGGATAGGTGGTTATGTAACTCTTTACTTTCTTCCAAAGCCATGGTGGAGTTCTCTGGAGGTTTAATTGGTGTAGGAATTTTTAGGAAACCTTTTTCCATGTGGGATAACAATAATAATACTCATATTTTATCTCTTTATAACAAATTTTGAATCACCAAAAATAGATCTTCCAATCAAAATTTATGCCAATTGTAAATTATGTACCTTTAAAACCTTAATTGGGAGACTATCTTGTTGGTTGATTTTGGCTTTTGTGAGTATGAAATTTCATCTTGTAGTAATCTAATAAGTCTTCTCTTCAATGCCATAGGTCAGACAAAAAATTTATGTGCCAAGTGAAAGTTATGGTATCTTTCCCAAAACATATTGATTCTTGTCCCTTCCCAGATAGTGAACTTGTATGGAATGCCACGTGTCCAATATTTTAGATATGGTTGTGAAATTTTTACTTGAAATACTATGGTCTATATTATTTACAAAGGAATTAGTTTCACTCAATTTCAACTTACTGAGATTCAGATATGTCATTTATACCAAGAACACTTGTTTGAGACTAGTTTTAGGTCTAGTAAAAAAACCTTATTTCCATAGCTATATTTATGAAATTATAGTGTTTTAGAACCCAAAATTTCTACCATAGGTTCTATAATATGTCTCCCTAGACTACAAAATGTTTTATAATCTAAAACGTCATTGAAAAATGATTATGGCAAAAATTTCAAGATAATTCATTCTAGACTAATTTCAGGATTAATTCAAAACCCTAACTTCTATAGGCTATATCTCATAAAGTATAACCATTAAAAAATTTAAATTTTTACCACAAGTACTTCAATATTTGTCCTCTATTGATTAATTGGGTTGGTTGTCATTGATGCCAACCCTTGAAGAAAGTCTAGTGGTGAATTCGGGTAGCACAAAGGTTTGAGTAATGGACCCACGTTTGTTTGATGGATAATGGTATGAGTTTTGATATATTTGTAGGTAATACTATTCTATATAGATAGTACATGTCATTCCATTTCCGTTGGTATGTGGAATGTCAAATAAATCCTCACGGTTAGAGAGTTATGGCCATGTGAAGTTGGAGAACCCTCATGAGTCATCTAGAAGCCCCAAAAGGTCAAAGTAGTCAAAGTGGTTGCAAAGAAGAAATCATTTACATAATAAAGAGAAGTTATGAGTGTACTNATTTAATGGAGAAGTTACTAAGTGGACATGTGGTTAGAAGTGGGTTAGCCCTAAAATAAGGAAAGTGGTTTAAGATGGTTAGAAGGTAACCCCTTGAGGAAGCTACATAAAAGTATAAATAAGAGGCAAGGATCTCTCATTTTAATTACACTTGAGCATATTAAATATATACAAGTGAATGAGGTAACCAAATGATATGTAAGACGAATTTCAGATGGAAGGTGAAGTAAAGAAGGCTGGAATTCAAGGGAGGATAGATTCTTTTGATGATGCTTTCTAATGTATGTTATTTACAGGTCATCTCACTATTTTCACAATAACTTTGTTTCTTGAATGATTCAGACAGTGAAATACGGAGGCCATTGAGGAAACATATCCAATTAGTTGTGATAAAAATTTCAGCTTGTGGGTCATTGTATGTTTGGAGTTACACTCTGTGGAATATAGGGTTTGTGGTTAGTCCTGAAACTAGTCTAAAACAAGTGTTTTGGGTAAAAACGTCATACCTTCTTCATAAAAGATCCAAATTCAATAACAAATGTATTGGTTAGAGTACAATATGTAGTATTCTTTGTACCATTTTTATATCTTTACAAAAAACATTTTGTACGGGGAATTCTCTACAAGTTCGCTCTCTAGAATAAGTCAGAATTCAACAAGGTATGTCATTTTTTCTATAACTCCTTTTCTGAGAGGTTCCAAGTAGTGAAATCTGGAGGAATTTCATAAAATACACTGAAGAATATTGTGTACTATTTTTCAGATCTTTTTTCATTACATTACATAGTTATTATTATTGCAATTTAGGGTTGTTGACTAATCCAAAATTAGTCATGTGAGACTAAAGTAAAGTTTGATGAAAAGGATAGTCTCTTGTTCTTAGATTTAAGGAAGGTTTGTAGGTATCTAATGATATACACCAGGTCTGTTATAGAGTTACAAATTAGATTTGGATGATGAAATTAATGAGGGATTTTTGGTTGAGGTATGTTACATATAGAGGTTGTATAACAATGAGGTTGTGGCACATGGTTTGACGTAATGGTTTATGGTATTTGGTTGTTAGAGAAATTTTTGATGGTTATATTGGTATATGGTTGAGTTACATGTTGGGTACATGGTTGAGACAAGTAGTTGATCAGTTGGCACATACATGAGGTGTATAGGTGATGATGTTGGTACATCTTGATGAATCATAGTTGATGAGTAGTTGATGCATGATTGGTACATACTTGGTACATGGTTGGAGGCACTTGTTAGTATTATTGTTGACACATGGTTTATGAATGATGTAGGATACTTGTCTTGGTATATTATTAGAAGCACGTATTGATTTGGTGATGATTATAAGTTGTTGTTTTATGCTTGGTTGATGCACATCTTGGTGATCTTGTGCATATGGTTGAGAGTTGTCTTGGTGATTGATCTTGGTGAGTAGATCTGATTTGGTTGATAAGATTGATGAGACAGGTTGTTGTGATAGGTTGTTTGGACAGGTTATTATTGTTGATGATTACAGTTGTGTGAGACATTCTCTAGGACACAAACCTGAGAGAGAGCCTCTGAGAGGGGTGTGTGGTTCCTATCTGAGATAGAGATGGAACGTGGAGATGAAATCCTCCTTACAGGGAGTCGAGAAGAAATACAGATGATTATCCCATGTAACGTATTGAGAAAGGAGATTTGCAGATTTGGACATGCATGTGGTTGAGCACAAGGTGAATGTGTGAATTCCCAAAGAGTTGGGTGCATCGTAATGGGACAAAGATGAAGATGTTGTATTATCCTCCTATGAGAAGAGAGTTGATGATGAAATCCATATGACTCTCCTATGTAATGTAGTGGGGAAGAAGATCCGTTGAGTGGACATGCCTGTGGATGATCACAGGTAAACATCATCCTAGTGGCTCTTTTGTGTAATGCAGCGAGATAGAGATATGGGAATCCATATGGATGTGCCCCTAGTGGATGAGCACTAGTGGGTGTATGATATCCCTTGCTATATTTTTCAAGAGTCATACCTTCCTATATTCCTAATTGTAATTTAAAGGGTACAGGTCAAACTGACCTTAATGTAATTGATAATTAATGTAAAAGATAATTAATCTGGTTAATATTAATTATATTATGAGATAGAGAGGTCATCCCTGTTGTGCCAATAGACACTTATGTTTATAGGTCAAGTCTAATATAAGTAAAGGTAAATTCCCCATTGAGGAATCATATCTCTTGTGTGAGTTTGGATAAGAACGCACCTCTCTTGGGCACTAGTCTTCTAGGGTTTTCAAGCACTCTCTTGTGTGCTAGGTTTTATTGGTGGTGATGTTCTTTCTCTTGAAGAATATAGAAAAGGATTCGGTTGGGATTTCTTCCCTTGTTGAGAAGAGTTTCCTAGGATACTTCTTGTGTACTTGTGCATGGTGTTTCTTCTTCTGATCTTGGTTGCTGCAACATAATTTATTATGGTTTAAGTAAAATACTAAAATGGAATGAACTTCATAGCTTATTGAAAAATCAACAATTGTGACAAGTTATTTGTACATGTTTGGTGCATGGTTGTTGCTTTTGTTTATGGTACAGGTTGAGGTATAGGTTGATGTATGGTACATGTTGGAACAAGTTATTGGTACAAGTTGTTATAGGTTGTTTGGTGTAGTTTGATTGGTACAGGTTTACAGTAGTATATCTCACAATGATAGTGTGACAATGGTTCCATCATTCTACTTATATTTCAGGGTGGTTGGAAGGGGAAAGGACAGGTGATTGGAGCCACCTTTCGGTTGTAGTTGGAGAACATAGGGGGTTGTAGTTGTTAAGAACCAAATATCAATATAGCATAGAACAACCTTAGAATAACAACTCAACACCTCAAAAAAGAGAGAATTTCAGATAATAAGCCTCTTCGAGGGGGAAACCTCCTTATACACCACATAAATGTCAAAATACAATATGATTCCAAATGAAAATGTATCCTTGGTATATATAGGAGACTAGGAGGTACAATTACAACTAATGGACCCAAGGTGACATAAATAAGGTAACATTACTAATGTAATATTCGCCAATTAAGGGGTAATGTGCCACTTGTTAGACAATTGAGAGGGGGGGGGTGAATCAGTTGTTATTATGCTTAAACAATTATGCCCATTTTAAACTCATTAAAGAACACTTAATGATGATCAAAATAATTAAGGGAATTAAGCAATAAAGTATTCAACATAAATCACACACATGAAGTATATAGAGACATGTATTCCCGAGGAAACCCATAAAGGGAGAAAACATCTTCTTTTTAATATTATAAGGAGTCTTTATATTCTATACATTATCATTCTTATGAGCACCCACTCTTTGTGAGGCTACCTCCTCTATTTAACAAGCTGCAACTTGCTGAGAGAACCAACACTCTAGTTTCTCTAGCACCCACTAGAAGGAAGCAAAAACTCCCTGAGTGTTCCAACACCAACTGGATGGAAGCACCAACTTCCAGTCACACAGGCACCAACCTATGTAATAGAGAACAATTGTTCTCCCTTGCACCACCCTACCACCCTAGTTTTTCTGGCTGTAGTAAGATGGAAGCTACAGCTCCCTATGTTCAAGCACCCACTTGAAACTCTGAGGACAACAGTCGTCCCTAGCATCTCCCTACCACCCTTAGATATAAATATTTGTTACTGAAATTCATTACAGTGATATAGTATTAATCAATGGCTTACCAGACTCTTCAATGTTCTGCTACACTACTCTGCTCTTCCTGCATCAGTGTCTTCCTTCTGGCATCTTCTTTCACTTTCTGATCTTCTGCTCTGTATCTACTTGCGCACCTCAG
The DNA here is from genome assembly GCA_032191745.1 of Picea mariana. Taxonomy (NCBI): domain Eukaryota; kingdom Viridiplantae; phylum Streptophyta; class Pinopsida; order Pinales; family Pinaceae; genus Picea; species Picea mariana. The sequence goes on from JASDQU010274176.1 coordinate 5,449, forward strand.
ATTTTTCTTCCTCTCTCATATCATGCTTCACTTTTCTATTTCTTTCTATTCATGTTGTATTCTCCATTACATACAATTCAACTTGTTTTTCACAGAAACAACAACCTCTCTCTGTCATGGAATTATTCTTTTATTCATGCTCTCATCCATCGTTACTCAGAAAACTCATTTTGAGAATCTTAGAACAATCATTTTGGGAAACTCAGAAAACTCAAGAGCCATGATTCCAACGCTCAGGAACGAATGATTTAGCCAGTCAAGAATGATGATTCAGTTAGTGTAACTGAATCCTTACTGATTAAGAAATCAGAAGATGAAACATTAACCTTTCGATCAGATTCAGTTTGATCAACGTCGTCAGATTATATCTTATTTAAATCTATTATCTCACATGACCAATGGTGGTGACCAGACACTAGGCTTAACAAGCGCTTGAGCACTTATCAATTCATACAGTCATGATTCAACCTCCTAAAATGGATGACTATCGTAACTTCGACATTTCTCCCTTTGGAACTTTTGGGTTTGAAACATTTCAAAACTTCTGAATCAGATTTCCCAAAGAGATCGAACTATTTACATTTATTTCGCAGAAACGAATCAATTTTCAGATTTGATTCTTACAAGACTTAATCTAACAGCCAGGACTTAATGAACCGTTGATATGTATGGCCACCTTTTACTCTGGATCTTCGGATATTATACTTACGTTATCCTTCCAATGTATCTTGATCAATGGTTGAGAGTGCACCCGACATCAGATAGACGGTCAAGATCTCCTTCGGATCTCTGGACTTCATACATTTCAACTTATCCTTCCACTGGAGTAGATCGACATATGAGAATACACCCGAAGTGATATTTTAGATTGGGTGACTTGTGTCCTTGCTGACATGGTCTGCTAAGGTGGTCTACCATATATGTCCTTTGATCACATGGTCTGCCACATGTCCTTTGCCGACATGGTTTGCTACCATACTCTGCCGATGTAGATATCCCTAATCTAACGGTCATCGTATGTTATCCAAATCTGATGGTACTTGTTCATTTCGGATTTCTGACTCTCCAGCCTTCAAGTTTTTCAAATATCAAACTGAAAAATCTGAAGTGAGATTTTTTCGGAGCTTAACCTCCTTGCATATTTATATCCGAAGTGAATGATGTTCGTTGATCATGTTCTTAGATCGATGGTTTGATCTATCTATGGTGAAAATTTTCTAGCTTATCCTATCCTTCCACTTGAAAATGATCTGATGGCTAATGAAAATTCGGATTTCAGGAATTTCAAATCTCAAACTTTTCAAAGCGTAACCTCCTCGCCTATTTATATCCAAAGTGAATGATGTTCATCAACCATGTTATTAGATCGATGGATCAATCTATCTACAGTGAAACTCTTCTATCTTATCCTGTCCTTCCACTTGAAATGATATGAGGACTAATGGGTATTTGGATAATCAAACTCTCGTCCCTTTTACCTTATCCTTCCCTTCCACTAAAATGTGATCCAACATTCGTGAAGACACTCGAAGAAGATCAACGATCAAGGATGATTTCAGAACCATAACCTATGAGTTATTTAACTCATCACCAAAACTCAACAATTTGAAGTTGTGCGCCATTGGTTATTCAACCACAATCATCGATCTTCGAGGCTATAATATCTAATGGTTCTGAGTAATTGTCGGATTGGAAATAGCACAATCTTTAATTCTCCTTTCGTTCTCCACAATTTATCCCTGTTGTTGATCTCGTGATTTCATATACAATGGTCAAAACTCAATCCGAATTAATCTAATCACTTGTTGGATCAACCACAGTCATCGATATCCTAGTCTACAAGATCTGACAATCTAGACCAATTGCGGGATTGGAACTAGCAAGTCATTTAATTCTCCTTTCGATATTCACAATCTATCCATGTCCTTGATCTGGAGATTGCACATATGATGGCCATGAATTGTTATGACTTAAAATGATCATTTTTCGGATCAACCACAGTCGTCGATATTCGAGTCTATGAGATCTAACGATCCAGACTGATTGCGGGATTAGAACTAGCAAGTCGTTTAATTCTCCTTTCGCTCCCCACAATTCATCCCTATCATTGATCTGGCTTGCAGATCTAAGGGTCACGATCCTCCAACTATTCTTATGCCCATGGTCACCCATATGATCGACATCCATAAAATGAGACGATCAACATGGTCAATTTTTTGATCGAACGGCTACTGAGGCTTCTCACCCTGATCTTACGCTTTTCCTTCTGAGCTTTGATCTCTGTGTATTATTCACTCCTCCTCCCGAGCTTATGATTTTCCTATTTTCCATCATCGTTGTTGTTATTTTCCTCAATGACAAGCACACTCTTCCTATAAAATATGCTAACAATCTCCCCCTTTGACATTGATGGAAACCCTAAAAGGCTGCAGCATTCAGACCAGACCTTTTCTCCCCCTTTGACATCAATGTCAAAGAAAAAATGCTTCTCTTGAGCTGTTGCAGTAATTTTCGAAGGTATTAGATATTAAACAAACACATACTCCCCCTCATAGGATGGAATCTCTTAGGTGAGAGAAGGGATGACACCCAGCTTCTGATGAAGATATTCAAATGGTGTCTTGGCTAGGGCTTTAGTAAAGATGTCTGCAAATTGTTCTGTGGTTGGAATGTAATGAACCTGAACAACCTGATTGGTGACCTTCTCTCTCAAAAAATGGTATTTTATGGGGATGTGCTTGGTCTTGGAGTGGAATACAAGATTCTTTGACACACTAATTGCAATAGAATTATCACAATGAATTGGGATCGGTGAAGTATACTTTACCTCCAAGTATGCAAGTGTCTGAATCATCCACAATACTTGGGTACAACAAGTGGTAGTTTCTATGTATTCAACTTCAGTAGTCAATATGGAAATGGAAACTTGCTTCTTGCTCAACCATGCTACAAGAGAATCTCCTAAGAAGAATGTGCCTCCACTCGTGCTTTTCCTTTCATCCATGTAGTTAGCCCAATCAACATCTGAATAGACTGATAATTGAAAATTATGATTCCTAGGATACCATAGGCCATAGTTCATTGTCTCTTTCAAATATTGGATATTATTTTGACAGCTAGCAAATGACTATGTTTAGGTGCAGACTCATACCTTCCTACCATTCCAACAACATGCATTATGTCTAGACAAAATGTTGTTATGTACAACAGGCTACCTATCATATACCTATATGAAATTTGATCAACATTAGGTGAGTCATCATCCTTGATTAACTTGCATCCAGTGACCATAGGTGTGATCACTTAAAATCTTCTATTTGAAACCTTTTCAATATTTCTCTTAGATATTTTTCATGAGAAAGAAATATTCCTTCAGACCTCTGAGTAATTTGTAGAACAAGAAAAAATGACAGTTAACCTATCATAGACATTTCAAATTCAAACTGCATGGCAAAAGAAAACCATTGTACCAATGAAGCTTTATTACTTCCAAAGATGATGCCATCTACATAGACCAACACAATGAGCAAATCATTACCCTATGTTTTTATATATAGATTGTTGTCAATTGTTCCTCTCTTGAACCCTTTGTCTTGAAGATACTTATCCAGTCTGTGATACCAGGCATGAGAATCTTGTTTCAACCCATATAAGGCTTTCTTTAACTTGCAGACAAAGTCAAGATTATCTGTTAGTGAAAATCCTTTAGGTTGTTCCATACATACTTCTTCTTCTATATCTCCATTAAGAAATGTCGAATTAACATCCATCTGATATACTTTAAAGTTATTATGACATGCACAGGCAAGAAACATTATGATGGATTCCAATCTTGCCACTGGTACAAAGGTTTCATCAAAATCTCGTCCTTCAATCTGTGCATAGCCCTTACAGACCAATCTTTCTTTGTTCCTGACATATTGTCCCAACTCATTCCATTTATTCTTAAAGATTCATTTGGAACCTATGACATTTTTACCTTCAGGTCTAGGAACCATCTCCCAAGTATTTTTTTTTCTCAATCTGGTCAAGTTCATCATTCATGGATTTAACCCAATGGTCATATTCGCTGGCTACATTAAATTCTTTAGGTTCAAGCAAAGATAGAAGGGAAATCTGAGATTGTTCTGAAACATTATTCAACTGCTTTCTTGTCCGAACTCCTTGGTTTAGATGACCAACTATCTGATGTTTAGGATGATTCTTCCTAATAAATTTGGAGGGTGTCTTTGTCTTGATCTCTTGGTTCGAGTCCTGTAGAGTATTTGTATCTAACTCAGAGTCTTGTCCTTATGATTCTTGGACTTGTTCATCTTTAGCTTCAGCTGTGTCCTCTATAGCAGACTCGATATTGCTCACCTCTCTTATTGGGACTCCTTCATCAACCTTTAAATCAATGCAATCAACTAATTTATGCAATATTTTATTAAATCATCTATATCCTTTACTATTGGTAGCATATCCTAAGAAGATGCCTTCATCATCCCTGTCGTCATACTTGCCAAGGTTTTCATTATTATTATTTATGTAGCACTTACTCCCAAAGACTTTGAAGTGTTTGATTGAAGCAGGTCTTCCATACCACAATTCATAAGGTGCCTTGTCACTGTATGGTCTGAGGTGGGATTTGTTAAGAATATGGATTGTTGTGTGTATTGCTTCTACCCAGTAGGTTTGAACAATGTTCTCATCATTCATCATTGACCTGTCCATTTGCTAAATTGTTCTATTTTGCCTCTCAAATATTCCATTTTGCTATGGAGTTCCTAGGATTGTGTATTCTCTCTTGATCCCATGTTTATCACATAATTACTTGAAATCACTTGACATAAATTATCCTCCTCTGTCTGATCTTACTTCCTTTATCCTGTTGCATGTTTGATTCTCAGTTAAAGCCTTAAATATTTTAAATTTCTCAAATTCTTCAGGTTTTTCTTTGAGAAAAGAAACCCAAGTGAGTCTGGAGTAATCATCAATGATCAACATGAAGTAGTTTTCCTTCCCCGTGCCTTCCTATCTTGATGGTACACATAAGTCCATATGAACTAATTGGAGTGGTTTCTCTGTTGAAGTAGAGCTCTTGGATTTAAATTGAGTCCTGGTTAGCTTTCCTACTTGGCAGGGTTTACACACAAAATCTTGTGGCTTTGATATTCTTGGAATACCTTTTATTGCCTCCAGATTTTTGATCTTGATTAAGTGGTCAAAGTTTAGATGTCCAAGTCTCCTATGCCATAACCATATTTCATCATGTTTTCTTAGATGACACTCTTCTCTATCTTCTTTTAACACATATACATTATTATCCATCCTTATGCCTTTAGCCACCACTTGTCCTGAGTTTACACACTTTATCTTATAATCTTTGGAAGTGAACACCACTTCACATCCTCTGTCACACATTTGACTTACATTGAGAAAATTATGTTTCAGCCCATCTACAAGCAGAACATCCTGGGATTTTCCTTTACCATTACTCAAACTCACCATCCCTTTACCTTTGATTTTACCTGGTTCATCATTTCCAAAGGTCACATTTCCTATTTTACTTTTACTTATAGACAAAACATTATCCTTTTCTCCAGTCCTGTGCTTGGACAATCCACTATCGATATACCAGGGGTCTTTTTGTTTTTGAGTTGAAAGTACTAACCCACATTTTTCCATGTGTTGACATTTCTAGATAAGGGTTTTATCCTTGGATATGCTTTGTAATCCTTCATATGACAATTTGCATATTTGTGGTTGAAGTTATGATAGTTATAGAATTAGAGCTCATTGTTCAATAGGTCAAAGTGATTGGTGCAACTTTGTCTACTTATTGGTTGTTTGGTTCTTGTTACACATCAAAATTACTCATTTTAATGATGACCTATTGTCATCATTACAAACGTTACAAGTTTCTCATTTTATCCATATGTGTCGCAAGTGCCGCAGACATCATACAATCATCTTGCCTATGCCGTGTCTCGAATGACATCACAAGGACACTTCAAAGACACCCTCAAAGACTAGTTTAAGAAGGAGAAATCACATGACAAAGAGTACAAATCTTTTATCATGAAAAAAACCACTCAAAAGTCATTTTTGAAGGCCAACGCTCCCCTACCATTGTTAGGGAGTGCCAACACTCCCTACCCTCCTTTCTGGGAGCGTTGAAACACTCTGTGCCCCATTCTGAGGGAGCGCTGGGATGTTTGACGAAATCTTGGGTTGTTGAGGAAAATCACGGAAAAATCCCCCTCATCTCTGGAGTTAGTTGGATTCAAATCCGGGGTCAAGGATGGATCTTAGGGAGGATCCAAAACTAATGGAGAAATATCCTCAACCTATCCCAAGAATATCTAAGGTGGTTAGGCCTCTCCAAGCCTATATAAGGAGGCCTCCTCATGGTGAAAAGGGAGGACATTGAAGGCATAAAACTTATGATCTCATAAGAGAGATAATCAATAAAGCATATTCATTTTGATTATGGATTATTTGAGCAAGGGGTTGGACAAGGAGAGCTAGAAGAGGCTGTTGCAACTTCATCAAAGGTCTGTAAGTATTGCTATCTAGTTCTCATTAATACATGTGCTTGGCCTGTTTCTTTCAAGGTTGTGTATTCCTACATGAACTTGTCTTTGATAGATATATATAGTTTTGGATTAATCATGGTAGAATGGGAAGTTGTTTTGTATTTGTTCTTATTGGATTGCAGGATTTGTTGAAGAGCTTGGGGATCAAGGCTCAACTTGGACTGGGCAAGGTAAAACATCGACAAAAGGTACATTCTTCTTCCTTTTCTATATTTGATTGAATTAGCTAGGTTTAAAAGGATGTGAGTGACCAAAGTTAGCACCTTTTTGTCTTGATCTCAGATATTTAGGGTTCAAGAGGAAATCCACTTTTCTGCAGGGGGATTTTCCAGTAACATAAATTGGTGACTCCACTGGGGACCAAAGATTTCAGTTTTGGTTTCCTTCCTTGGTCTTGTTTTTGTCCTTTTCTCACCTTTATATCTTATTCATGTTGTGTCTATAATTCTTAGATGTGTTTTTGGCCCTTGGATTCATTCCATACACACTCCATTTATGGATTTCTCGACTTTTTTGAGTTGTGGGAAATATTTTGGTCTTATGAGAGCCCAGCGCTCCCCTACCTCTACCACCAGAGCACTGGCACACCCTTGCAACATCCCACAAAGCGTTGCAATGCTCTGGTACCCTTCACACCAAAGTGCTGGATTTTTTATGCTCAAAATCCTTTTGGGAGTTGATCTCCGAGTCTAGTTTTTTTTTTTCATCTG